>VDFB02228998.1:0-13137 GCA_007258455.2 Sequoia sempervirens
GAGTCTTCAAATGATCCCATTTCCAAAACATTGCAAAATTCCTAAGTATGATAGGTATAATGGAAAAACTGATCCCATTGACCATGTTAGGGATTTCCGAAACATGAGTCTTGAATTCGCCTATGACGATACTTACTTGATGCGATTATTTCCATGAAGTCTAGGTGTACAATCCATGGAGTGGCTTTCAAAAATCACTCCACCTATCAAAAATTTTAAGGAGTTGATAAATCAGTTTATCTCACAATACTCCTACAACATTCAACACCAGATAACAATGCTTGATATTTGTAAAGTGAAACAAAAAGTAGGAGAAACATTTACTACATTTTTACAAAGGTGGAGAAGGTTATTTGCACGATATTCTCGTCCTATTCCTGAAAAGGAAAAGATGGATATCTTTATCAATAGCCTTGATCCAGAATTAAGCTATAGGCTTAACCTTCATTGTCCTCATAACTTTGAAAAATTGATTGAAAACACAATCACCATTGAAGGGGCCTTGGTTAAAGGGGAGTGATAAAACTTGATAATCCAAGTACATCAAATCAAAACAGCAACGATAAAACAAGGTTTTGGAATAGAAACAAAAATGTTGTTAATGATGGTATAGTGGATGCAAATAATCTACGAACAAGACCATCTGTTTTTAATCTATCAAGTGCTCCACGAAACAATCTACAAGGAAATAAAATTCAACAAGGAAACAACAATCAACAAGGACAAATTTCCAAGCAAGAGAACATGACCAATCAAAATACCAATCAAAATCGTGGTAATTTCAATAATAATCTTGGCAATACTCAAACATCAAATATGTCTAGACCTTCGTTCTTTTCAAATCAACGGACTTTTACTGCTTTGGGTCAAACTCTTGAGTCTGCTCTCAAGGAGCTTCTTGATAATAAGGTTATCGCACCTACCACAAAGAGATTATGAGCCACGAGTTAAACCACCATCATGGAATGACTCATATTATTGTAATTATCATCAATGTAAAGGTCATAGAACAAACAATTGTCAAGCTTTGAAAAATCTGGTACAAGATTTAATTGACAATGGTACGTACAATTGAGGGGACATCATACCAATGATGATCATCAAGCATTCAAAGATCTTTGCCAAAACTACCAAAACATCGGATACAAGCCAAAAGCATACATAATGTTGAAGACAATATAATCCGCCATATTTACAGAGATGATAATCGGATTAATGTTATCAAAATTAAAGGAAAACAAAAATATCAACAGGTTAATGTAACAACAAGAGGTCAAGCAAAGGTTTTTTTAAAAGGAAGTTCATCTAAAACAACTGTTTCTTCTCCAACTCAATATAATCACGGTTGATCAGTAGAGAAAACATCAAATTTCTATTCTTGAACTTCTTAAAATATCCCCTATACACAAGAATATTTTAGAAGAAGCGCTTGTGAACACAACTGTTGATACTGATCTAGATGCAAACAGATTTCAAGCCATGGTGGGACATTTGTCTTCTCCCACTTGTCTTTCATTTTCCGATAAAGATGATGCTTCTATGACACATCCACATAATTCCTCGTTATATCTTGAAGTCATGATCCATAAACATCGAATTAGACGTGTCTTAATAGATGGAGGAGCTGGTTTGAATATTTGTACCTTAAAATTAATAAATGCCTTAGGAATTTCAGAAAATGAAATTGATTCACGAAGGACGATAACCATTAAGGCATATGATGATGAAGAAAGAGCTTCTAAGGGATTAATATTGCTACCTATCAGAGTGGGACCTGTTGTGAAGAATACTTTTTGTCAGGTTCTGGATCGAGATCTGTCTTATAACATATACTTTTAGATTGGTCAGGTGGATCCATGATATGCAAGAGTAGTACCATCAACATACCATCAATGTATCAGGATTTCCATATGATGGACAAGAAATAACTATACAGTGATTACAATAGTACCCAAACTTGTTCAAATCTTCGAATAACTCAAGATGTCTTTGTGCCACACAATAGAGAAGCTCTTGTTGTTTCTTCTTCCAATCTACAAGTTCAATTGCAAAGATTGACAAAGAATCTTGATACTATGCTAAAGTTTAAAGACAAAGGGGTAGGTGAATATTCACTATCTCTTTCTACTTTACCTCCTTCTCCAAGATCACATGGTTTGCCAACTTTATCAAATCAAAAGATTGCAACCGCTTCCACATCTCAAACGGTGCAATCACAAAGTTTGATGGAAAGAGTCTCATTAAGAGCTAATACCGAAGAAGAAGGCTGAAGATAGGGACATCCTAAATTGGCTATACAAGATGAAGATAATTTCTCTTACATTAAGTTGCCTAAAGAACAATATGGTAAGGGGTACGCTATCATGCAAAAGATGGGTTATGAAGGGAATGGTCCTATAGGAAAATGAAGAGAAGGAATTGTGGAACCAATTCAACCTATTTCAAAGCAGTCAAGTGATAAAACAAGACTTGGATATGGTAAAGATAAAGAAAGAACCACTTCACTGACACACATCATTAATTCATGGAGGATAAAATTGTCGAGATAAATCTCATGAATCGGTTTTTCCAATTGCAAAATAGTTTGAATCACGATTCTAATGAATATGAATAGGACACCATTTATAATGATGAATTTTGGAGGGATAAACAAGTTGATACGATACATAAATATGCACCTGTTCTTATAGAAGGAGAAGGCTCAAGGTCTCCACTTGATTTTGTTTTACAAAGCAATCATGACTCAATTGAAGAAGATGATTCTATGAGATTGATAATCAATAGGAAAATACCATCATAGACCTTGTCTACCATGAGGATGACAACCATATCATGACTTTGACAATACAAGACCTTACCCAACCTAATGATCCTATGCCTTTAGTTTATCCAGAACTTATAGATTGGGACATTGATGCACCTATCCATATTCCTACATTCAGTAATGATGAAGATGTTATAACTTTCCTTTGTTCCTCAAATGAAGAAAACAATTGTTTCATTCAAGAATCTTATACTCATGATTTTGACAAGGAAAGTGTCAAGTCTCTTAGCTGCAAAATAAATGAAATAAAAGATGGATCTATTGATGAAAACCGAAAAAAGGCAGTGATAGATCAAAACAAGAGAAAAATAAAGAGCGAATCGACGGTGAAAACCTTTAAAGGAGCGAAGGATAGAAACTTGACTCTTCCCAAGTATTATCATGAACGATCTTCTATTTTGATTGAACCAACAGAATCAATCAACATAAGTACAGCAGAGCAGCCAAAAGTTTTGTAAATTGCAGCATCATTAACAGTTGAAGAAGTCCAGAAATTTATGCAATTCTTGAAGGATAATCAAATTAACTTTGCTTGGTCATATGTTGATATGCCAGGGTTAGATCCTAATCTGATAATGCATCATTTATCTATCAAACCTGGGATAAAGCCTGTAAAGCAAAAGCTTAGAAAGATGCATCCACATGTTGCATTATTGGTCAAGGAAGAATTAAAGAAGCTTTTAGATGTTGGATTCATTCGAACTATTGACTATGTAGAATGGATTTCAAACATTGTACCTATTTCAAAGCCAGATGGAAGGATCAGAGTTTGTACAGATTTCAGGGATTTAAATAAAGCATGCCCTAAAGATGATTTTCCTTTGCCTAACATAGACATGATTTGATGACTTAAGCTACTTCTTAATACAATGTATTCATTAATGGATAGTTCTCGAGGACCCTAGCGAATAAAATTGCACGAGAAGATCAAGATAAAACAGCGTTCACATGTCCTTGGGGTACCTATTGTTGGAATGTAATGCCATTCGGGTTAAAGAATGTTGGAGCTACTTATCAAAGAGCAATGACAACTATTTTTCATGATATGATGCATACATTCATGGAAGATTATGTTGATGATTTACTTGCCAAATCTCATACATGAGATGAACACCTGGAAATCTTGTCAAAAATCTTTATTAGAATGGAAAAATTCAATGTTCGACTGAATCCAAAGAAATGTGTCCTTGGTGTTACATCTGGAAAACTCCTAGGGTACATTGTTTCAGAAAAGGGTATAGAAGTTGATTCAAAAAAGGTACAAGCTATAATGGACATGCCTCCACCACGAAATATCAGTCAATTAAGATCCTTGCAAGGAAGATTACAGTCCATCAGAAGGTTTATAGCTCAACTGGCAGACAAAAGCTTGCCATTCACACATTTATTGCATAAAAATGTTCCATTTAAATGGGATGACAAATGTGAAGCAGCATTCAATTAGATTAAGCAATATCTTACACATCCACCAGTTTTAATTCCACCTATTCCAGGAGAGCCGCTTATACTCTATATTTCAGCAACAGAAGTATCTTTGGGTGCATTGCTAGCACAAGAAGACTCTACAGGTAAGGAAAGGGCTATATATTATATCATCAGAACCTTAACAAGACATGAGTTAAACTACAGTTTCATTGAAAAAGCTTGTCTTGCAGTAGTGTTTGCTTCTCAAAAGTGGCGACATTATATGTTGGCTCATACAGTTAAGCTGATAACAAAGATTGATCCATTGAAATACCTATTAAGCAGAGCTACTTTAACAGGAAGACTTGCAAAATGGGTAATGATCTTAAGTGAGTTTGATATTCACTATGTAGATCGAAAAGCAATTAAAGGACAGGTCATTGCTGATCAGTTAGCTGAAGCTCCTTTACAAGAAGACAATCCAATGCATATTGAGTTTCCTGATGCAGATGTCTTTACAACAACAATTCAGAGAGCGTGGGCATTGTACTTTGATGGATCTTATACACAATATGGCTCGGGGGCAGGGATTCTTTTTATTACACCTGAAGGACATACCATTTCACGATCATATCAGTTGATGTTTCCTTGCACAAATAACATAGTAGAATATGAGGCATTACTCATAGGATTGAAGATAGATTTGGAATGGCAGATTACAGAGCTGGAAGTCTATGGTGATTCACAACTTGTCATTAATCAAATTAATGATGATTATCAAACTAAAGATGATAAGTTGCTACCATACAAAAACATGGTGGATGATTATAAGAAATATTTTGTATCAATCAAGTTTTCACAAATATCAAGGATTGATAATAAAGCTGCAGATGCAATGGCTACCATTGCTTCTTTATTACAAATATCTGAAGATCAAAACAAGTATGAATTCTTGGTGGAACAATTGTTTTCTCCTGCATATGATAATCCTGAAACCCAAGTTATATGTCATTTGACCGGTTCAGATTCACTCTTATATGGAAAGACTTATACCTATTTGAAAGATAACATCTTGCCTTCAGATTTATCCTGAAACCAAAAACAGAATTTCATTCACCAATCATCCCGTTATACCTTAATTGCCAATATCCTTTATAGACGTGGTCTTGATGGTACACTCCTTAGATGTCTTGAACGCGACGAATCTGAAAAAAGCCTTACAAGAGGTTCACGGTGGTATTTGTGGAACTCATTCGAGTGGTTTGACCTTAGCGAAGAAACTTGTCAGAATGGGATACTATTGGCCTACCATGGAGCAAGATTCTTTTACTTTTGTTAAGAAGTGTTCTAAATGCTAGATCCATGGGAATCTTATTCATGCACCTGCACAAGAACTGCAACCTTTCATTTCGACATGGCCTTTTTCTCAGTGGGGATTAGATCTTGTTGGTAAAATACATCCTTCATCGTCAAATGGTCATAAATTTATCATTACAGCTACTGAGTATTTTACAAAATGGATTGAAGCTGTTCCTCTAACAACAGTGACTGGTAAACAGATATCTTCATTTATCCTGAAATACATTATTTGTAGATATGGAATTCCTAATTCTATTGTTACGGATAATGGAAGACCTTTTAAGAATCAAGATGTTGATGAACTTTGTGAAAGATTTCACATCCAACACAGGTTCTCTACACCTTATTATCCACAGGGTAATGGTCAAGCAGAAGCTTCTAACAAAACCATCTTGAAGATATTGAAGAAGACAGTAAATAATGCTGGACGTGATTGGCATGTTCAACTTAACCCAGCTTTGTGGGCATATAGAACCAGTGTTCGCACACCAGAGCTACACCATATGCTTTGGTCTATGGAATGACAATTTTACCATTAGAGTTAGGGAAATACCTTAGCAGGGTTTCACTCAAGGGATTGATAACTGATGAAGACTACCGAGTTTCTCGCCTTCAAGAGCTCGAACTGTTAGATGAAAGACGCCAATATGCAGCTGATCACTTGAAAGGTTATCAACAAGTCATGTCTCGTAGTTATAATCATAGAGTTAAACCACGGGCATTTCAAGTGGGTGACTTAGTTTTAAGAGAAAATCCATGTAATCAGCAAGATAGAGAAAAGAAAGGCAAATTTGAACCTAATTGGCTTGGTCCATTTGTTATTGTAGCAGCATATGGTTCTGGAGCATATCAGTTATCCACATCAGAGGGGGACCTGTTTGAAGAGCCAATCAATAGTATTCATCTCAAGAAGTTCTATGTATAAAAAGTCCTGAAAAAATCAAAAAAATCATAAAAATTCCTGAAAAAATAAAAAAAATCATAAAAAATCCTGAAAAAAATAAAAAAAAAATCATAAAAAGTCCTAAAAAATCAAAAAATCATAAAAGTCACGAAAAAATGTATAAAAATCATAAAGGTCACGAAAAAATCAAAAAAAATAAAATCAAAAAAGTCACGAAAAAATAAAAAAAATAAAAAATAGAAAAATCTTGAAAAAGTGCAATAAAAACAAGTAGTGAAAACTTGGCAAACAAGCGCTACTTGTGATAAAAATAGGTTCCTCCATTTATTAGTTTATGTCTCGTTTTCACTTTCAGCATCATCCATCCATTTCCATATCTTTTATCTGTATATATCTTTAATTATCCATATCATGTGGTTGGAATCTTTAGGTTTCATCATGGCTTGATGAATTTGTACATATCTTTTATCTTTAGGTTGTGTTTACACTGGGGGCAAAACGCAGAAACATACAAGAGAGGGGCAACGAGCTTTCAGGATATTCCAAAAACAGACAAATAACAGCTTGACAAAACAAAACAAACATTGTCATATCAAATCAATTACAAACATATTCATGCCAATGAAAATCGAAACAACATGATCCAAACAACTATCGAAGTGAGAATATCAATAATGATAACTAAAACTTGGATGATCTTAATCTGAATAAATGTTTGAAATACTTTAAGCAAGAATGGAATGGTTGTTTGATTTTCTATTATATCTCTGGAGTAATTCAATGATGTAATGAACTAGAAAAGCAAGGAAGGAGTATGATTTTTCTTTGTCTGCTGTTTACAAGGAAATCATTAGTACTATGCAAATTGGTCGCGAGACATGCTCTACTATGTATCATGGATAACATTTCAGAATTCGCATGGGAAAAGGATTAACTCTTGTCTGTTTATGCAAGCAATACTTAGGTCATCTTGGTTCAATTATACCTAGATGCTTGTATTAACTTGCTATATTAAAAATCATGAAAGCAATACTCAGGTCATCACTGGTGCTAACATACCCTTTGATGCTTGTATTAACTTTCAACATTTCAAAGCTCTATGATGATACAAAAAGCATGTATAAGCTCTCCAAATGGCAATATTGTATGAATGTCCTGCATGGTTAGTATAGATTGCATTCATGTTAGAATCTGCATTTTACATTTATAAAAAGCTGGCAAAGAATAAATGGTTTATATCTTTTCAAATACATGACTGAGTATATTTTGACATTCATAAAAACATCATTTCATACATTTTTTTTTTTTGCATAAAAAGCATACATACATCATAAACATCATACATTCATTCATCAAATAAATTTCATCTCATACAATCATGTATATAAATATCATAAATCATGAAACCATCATATAGTACACATCATATGGATACACATCATATATCGTGTAAAATCATCACTGCATTTCATATATTTCAAAAATGAATGTCAAAATGTACAAGGATGTCAAACTACAAGAGATATAATATCATCAAAAATGTGATCATCTCACGGTGTATACAAAATGTCTCAAAAGAATATCATGAAAGAGATCATATGCAATGCACTAGGCAGAGCTATCCTGTGATGGAGCTGGCCTAGGACCTGTACCACCTACCCCTGATGGACCTGTATCACCTACCCTTGATGGACCTGCTCTGCCTGTCCTTGGTGGCCCTCTAGGAGGTAATGGCTGTGTCACACCCCTGCTAGTAGTACGAGAGCGACCATGAGTAGATCGTGACTGAGTGTAGCTCTCTCTCTGCTCAGGTGGAACTGAATCATGATATCTAGTCCGATAGAACTCTGCCTCTCGTGTGGCTCTGGTAACCTCTCTCATCATATCACCTGGCAAAGTGCTACTTGCTACTCTCTGTAGGCTATCTGCTAAGGCAATGGCCTGCTCACCTCGCTGTCTAGCTGCATCTCTCTCAGCAGTGATCAAAGTCACCTGACCCTGCAACTGTGAAATCAAGGCCTATGCCTGTGATAGCTGAGCCTGCAAGCTCTGTACGGTACTTTGCAGAGATGATATCTGACCTACTACTGTCGGATCTATGGAAGGGGATGGGTCAGTGTGCCTCATCCGTGGTCCACCTCTCCTACCACCTCCTCTACCACCTCTCCTACCACCTCTCCTGCCACCTGTATCTCCACCCCTATCATCACCACCATCATCTCCATCTGAGTCATCATCTCCACTACTCTCCTCATCATCACTGTACTCTGAATCATCATCTCCTGACTCCGAGTCCCTCTGTCGACGTCTCTGTGCAATAATAGGAGCAATGGCCTCATCAGGATCAAACATACGTGGTGGTGGATGCTCTAGGACATACTGTACATACTCTGGTGTCGCCCCTGCATCAAGAACATCCACCCGGTAATCCCACATCTGTGCTCCTAAACTGGTGAACTCTGCCACCGCTGCCTCATAAGAAATCTGTGGGCCCCACACTGCAAGCTCTGGCTGTCGTCGTGCATAAATGGCCGAACCTACAGGCATACCCTGAATCCGACCAAACTGTCGCAATACTCGCCCAGCAAGAAATCTCTCCAAGATCCATGTAGTCCGTCCAATCAAAAATCTGGAAGTACAAACATATGGCATCTCTCTCGCATCCTCTGGCCATGGCTCACAATCCAAATATGGCCTCCAGCATACTGTGTCCAAACTATCTAGAAGTCGCTGCCAATACACTAGTTTGCCCAGTCTAGGCTGAGCAATGATATGTGCATATCTCCATCTATATGCTCGACCAGCTGGTCGATGTCCTCGGGTCAATGGACGTAAAACTGCAAAATGCTCCCATGCCCATATCTGTAGTAATGAGCATCCAACAGCAAAACTCCGGCCTCTACCATATACGATATGATGTAGCTCGTCATATAGGTGGGCTAGCATACATGTACCCCATGCATACCGTGTCCCCTGCATCACCATACTCTCCAAAACACGACCCCATCCGATCGCAAACCCCTTCAACCTATGGTCGGGGCACAACACACCTCCAATGAATCCTGCAAGTATAGCTGGTAGCAGTGGATAGGTATCTGTGATCTCACCCCATGGGATGAAGTATCCGACAATCTGATCATCTCTGAATATCTGTCTCAAAGAAAGAGTACCTCCAACCTCTCGTCTGTCAAAAACAACTATCTCTCCCATCACTGGGATCCGTAGGATGCGATATACGTCCTCGGGGGTCACTGTAATCTCACCGGTCGGTAAATGAAAGGTGTTGGTGTCGCTATGCCACCGCTCTGCAAGTGCTGTCAATAGAGCCCTGTTGAGGCGAACCTCGGGCATATCAAGTAATGAAGTCAAGCCACAAGCATCAATCACATCTCTATCAGACTGTAATAAATGCAGAATCAATGACCATGTGCTCGGGAAAGTCTCTCGTAACTGCAGGACACCTAGTCTCTCCTGTTCACATACATCATCAAAACAACATCAATATCAAATCATCCTAACATATCAATCCAAAATTGAATATCAAACTATTTGTTTTTCATTATCATTATGAAATGCGAATAATATCAAAATCATGTTTGTTTTTAACAACCTTAGAATCAAATGAATCAATAAAACTATTTGTTTTTCATCATGGAACGCAAATAATCAACATCAAGTTTCTTTCTAACAACTTTAGGAAAAAACTTATCCGTCCTATTTGTTTTTAACAACTTTAAAAACAAATTTATCAACTACTATTTGTTCTCCAACAACTTGGGAAACAAATTTATCACTTGGAACAACATAAAATCAAAAGCGCTACAGAACTAATTATGGGCGCTACAAAATTCCTTATCAGTGCTAAAGAACTTTTTGCGCTACAGAATCAATCAGTAGCTCTACAATATTTATCATATGCGCTATGAAATATTTTGCGCTGCAAAACATATCAAAAGCGCTGCAATAAGTCTCAAGTGTGCTAAGAAATCAATTGCGCTACAAAACATATCATATGCGCTACGAAATATTTCACGGGCACTACGATATTATATGCGCTATGAAAAATGTCAAATGCGCTACGATACACCTTAAGGGCGCTACAATATCAAATGCGCTACGAAAATTATTGTATGCACTACGAAAATCATTAAGAGCGCTAAAACTTGATTTTGTATATTAAAACATTAAAAACGTGCGCAAAACAAAATTTTCGAGAGACAGGGATTTACGAGACACATACCGGAGGTCCGTAGTGCGCTGGCCGCTGATGACGTCGGACACGCTCGAAACGGTGTAGGTGAACTGGAAGTGCCATGATTATCAACTCAGAGCTCAATATTTGCAAATTTTACTAGGTTAAAATTGAAAATGACATGGAAAATGACATTTTTAACCTATATAATGGTAAAATTGGGGCATTTTTATCATATTTTCACATAGCAGGGGCAATTTCTTCATCAAATTTTCATTTCATATCTTTTCAGGTCAATTTCTTCAAATCATTAGTTTCGAACAATGAATCGACATCTTCAAAATCATAAAAATCAAAAAAATTCAAAAATCATAAAAAATAAAAAAAAAATTCACAAAAATTGAAAATCTTATCGATTCATCGTTCGCGGGGGCATATACATCATTTAGAGCAATGTATTTGGGGCAAAAATTCAAAATTCTTTGAGCAATCGCATTAAAACACATCACTTCAAAGAGGTAAAATGTTATACACACCTAAAAATGGTCATCACATTTATTAGGTAATTAATTAAATATTTTTAATATTCTGTCTTGCATATAAATAAATTTAAATAATTTATTTATATATTTCTTCATTCTTTCATTTTGATTAAATAAATAAGTTTATTTAATCATCTTTTCGTATTCATTTCTTAAATTAATTAAATAAACATTACGATTTATTTATATTAATTATCAAAAATCTTCGTTTGAATATCTTATTCAAATAAAGATTAAAATATTATTCTTCTTCTAAATATCATTTACAATTAAATATTCCAAAAATATTTAATTATTTCTTCTAATCTAATTTAAATATTCATTCTTAAATCATTTCAAAATTCCTCTAATTCGATTCAAAAATCTATTCATAATTAAATATTTCCAAAAATATTTAATTAAATCTTTTAAATATTTCAAAATTTTCTAAAGTCACATCATAATTAAATATTACAAAATATTTAATTAATTCTTCCATAGTTTTCAAAAATCAAAAATCAAATGCAATAAATTAAATAAATTTATTTATTTAATTTGGGATTTATCTTCAACTCCTGGGAAGCAAACGGTTGAAACAGAAAATTAAATTTCTCTGTTTCTGTGCAGGCTTGTTCCCGTGGGTTGAAGACATGAATCCATTCTTCTCTCCAACCTCTCAACCTCTTCCATCTTCTTCTCAACCTCTCCATCTCTCACCATTCAAATTTACCAGACAAATTCATAGCCGTAGATTCTTGCCAGCCGGGATGGAGCCTGCAAAAATCTATAAATACAGCTGCCGGGAGCTCCAAATCATATAGAAGTTTTTAGCAGAGAAACTATAGTCAAATAGTTCTTAAGCATCCATAGCATAAGCCTTTTTAGCATTCACTTTCATAGTATAGTAGCATATCATGATACATTTCATTCACAGCCCCTGTGCATAATCTACAGCCCCTATTCATATCCGTTAACAATTTCACTCCACCAGCATATAGAATAGTAGTTTTCATTTGTATACTCATTCTACATCAGCCATTTGGAGGAGCTTACATCAAATCTGAGAGCAACAACTTCAAATTCCTGGAGATAGAGGAAAATGAAACGGCTCTGAAGAAATCTTGCTTATTTGAATTTATTTAAATTTCTTTAGATTAAGGTTTCATTTAGTGTTTTGTTTTCAATTAGATTAACTTAGATAATATAACCACAGTTCCAAGGCATCTTTCATCAGTCACATGACTGTCCTAGCAGAAAATCATGTTCTTGTATACAAAACACCATTAAAGCACATTGAACACACATGTCCAGAACATCAATACTTTCAAACTCTGCCTTGTTAACTTTATCCAAGCATTAATACAAGTTCAATATCATTGTATAGTTAGTTCCAACACAAATCTATTCACCAATATCACTGTTTATGCAAGTTCTCAGTTTTGAGCACAGAAACCATTATGTTCCTAGTACGACAATATACCCTTAGATCGGTTGATCCCACAAACCAAGTTCAAACTCCAAGAAAAAAAGATATAATTAGAGACCCTTTACTTCCCTCATCAACATAAGAATTTTTTTTAACAATCTACTTTACATAAATTATCAGTTCCTTGCACTATATGTTGGAAAGGCTACTAATTTAGGCCTATTTTATGAAGGAGTGGCCTTTTAAACTACTCCAAATCTTTGAAAAACCTTGAACAGTCAAAGAAAACATCACAAAACTCCAGATTTATCTACTTTCAAGGATTGGAAGGCCCATTTAGATAGCATATTAACAAACCCTTATTTATAGGTTGAAAACAGCCAAAACAACGAGGGTTTTATGACCAAGACACTTGCAAACCTCTATTACTTTGGCCACCACCTGGAACATGATTCATTATGTCTACAAATTCTTTTAGAATCATCTCCAAGCCCATGCATGCATTAG
>VDFB02229001.1:0-12311 GCA_007258455.2 Sequoia sempervirens
AAAGATCCCAGTGATATCAACAACGAGATACTGCTACCACTCTCCTGTGCTCAAATGCTATATAGAAGCAAAAACAACTTCAAAGCCTTAAACATAACACAACCATGAAATTATCCTCCAGAAACAAGATAAAAAACACCAGCTAGAACAACAATCAGACAGACTGTTTCCATCCAACTGATAAACCCACGCGACTGAAAATAGCACCCACGGCTCGTGCTATTCCATCCAATCTTACATACCTAAAAGGTATCCACATTAGTAAACTTATGCCACTTCCAGAAATAATCCACCATCAGCAAATGCAAGCTCCAAGTGCCAACCAGTCGAAGAAGACAAAACACAACAGGAACTCCCACTGCACAGGTAATAACAAATTTGAAAGATCAAAGGCATCACAAGTCTACCAATTATAGCATATAGAAATGTAATCATGTAGTACCGAGGACACATCCACAATGATATGCACAACCTGCAAAACAAACATCTGCAAGATACATTTCTTTCACCACAAGTCTTCACAGTTCTCCCAAGTTCTCCACATGCAACAAAGGAAAACTAATAATAACCTCCATGTCATCACCCACGAACATGAGTGAAAACACATGATCACAAGCCAGTGACCACTACAACTCCAACCAAACCTCAAACCAATGTAATGTGAAACCGAACATCCAGGAAAACAACCCAGACCAAAGAGAGAAACTCTGCACATCATATTCCTGTAGAACAACCCTCTACATACACTTCTAACAGCCAGCTGTGTCAAGAATGATCTCCCAAAAGAAAAAACCTTAACAACATCCAAATGTTCAATCACCAAGATCAAATCAACATGTAACAACATGGACGTAAGCTTCTCAAAGAAGATCAAACTACTACATTCCCCATTTCAGGAAATCAGCCCATACAACATCTCCTACCAATTCTCATTAGTAAATAACATAAAAGCTCAAGGAGTTAAAGTAAACTGTACAACTTCCACTATGAATCCTCCAGAATCATCAAAACAAAACTTCAAGATCCATATCATGAAAGTGAACATAAAATACATTTGAAAAATATAATGGGCCAAATACCTCTAAGATAAACTACCGAGTAGACCAAGAGTGGGAACGAGAATACTCCTTCAAGATATACAAGCCACCATGGCTAATCCAAGAGCAATCTCCTCATAGGTCTCTATTGAACTCACATTCAACCAAGGTGTAGGCTTCTCGGACTTTCTGTTGAAAAGCTCAACAAGAGTAACAATAATTATTCTCATAAGAGAGAAAACAACCTCACCTTATTCTTCATGTACCCATGAGTACTAGCAACCGATCATCTCATGCTACACTCCAATTGCATCACTGCACCAACATGAAGTATCAAGCAAATAATCAAAGCACCCAATACACAAAGAATTACCAGACCACTGTCAAAGCTCGAATCATCGGAATCAGGAACTTATCATGACATCATGATCTACACATCCCCCTTAGGAGATACCATGCTTCAAGTGATAACACCATGGTTTCAAGTATAAAGCACAATGCCAAAACTCCAGTGCACAAGCAAGAGCTCATCATGACATAAAGCAAAACAAACTCAAAACCATCATCACCTATCAAGCACCACCAACACCTTAGCCAAAAACTCAAAGCGTTCTCCATGGTTCCAAGATGTTGCACATCTTCAAATAATGTCCATGCAAAAGTGAAAGAACCCTTCTGCAACACTAAAGAAGACCATTCACCACAAAGTGATGAATCCACGATCACTGCTAAAGCTCCCACTGAAACATGAAAATTATCCAAGCATCATGACCACATGCTACAGATCCCCATATAACGACTATTCAGGTACTCAGCCATATCCATCCTCTCATCTCAGAGCAAATGCACCAATGCACAAGTGACCACAGACAAGGCCAACTAACAAGTCTGCACAAACACTGCATCAACCTCGTGGATATAGACAATCCACATCCAAGTTATCTCACTGTAGCCAATGGGTAGCTAATCCATCAACCACATAACTTGAAGATCAATCACAATAACCATGCAAACCCATCATTGCATTGGAAAAAAAAAACTGAGATATCAAAGAGAATAACTATGTAGACAACATGACTCAAACACCAGATTATGCCAAACCTGATTTTCCAATCATGTCCACAACGAGCACCATAATCCAGGAATCCATAAAAACCACCACAAGAATGCTGAGTGACAAATCACATATCAACACTCCCATGCAGAGAAGAAATCAACACCTCCTCAAACCATCCACCAAGCATGCATGCAGAACTGCAACTATCTCATCCAGCAACACCCCAAAAGCCAGGGTCTAGAAAATATCTTAACATCAACTCCACATAACCACAAGTTTTCTTAACCGTGTAAAACCTGCAAAACCATAGAGCCATGCAAGCACAAAACATCCTTTAAAAGGAAAACAATAGTTCAGGAAATCCAGACCCCTTTCAGACCATAACTAAACCACCACATGTACATGCATCCGAGAAGGAGAGAAAGGCTATTTCAGAGGCTTGCAAATCATCTAATGATCAACTCCATAGTCTTCAAGCATTCGAGGTTAATAGGAAACAGTGCCTTCCAACACCAGGAACCACCCAACATAAGCACACACATCTATCAGCCTCACAAATAAAGGTTATACCTCTACCGACCCGAGAACCTGAGGTCTCAACAAATCAACATGACCAACTCCCTTTTCTCTATCTTTACCATCCTTCAAAGGCATCTTTGTCTCGAGAATAACACAAGACTTCCCACTCATCAAAGGATCCAATACATCAGTCCATTTCCTCCATATTTCCTCCAACGACAAGCTAAGAAATCTTCATAGAATACCCAGGAACCAACAACTAGAAGAAGGCTACATTACCACTTGTAAAGGAAATAGGGGCATCTTGGAGTAACATCCAAGAACATATGGTACCTTGGTAACTTTCATTTTGATTAGATTGCCTCAAGACCGCATTACCAACTATGTCTAAAGGCGGAAAGCTTGGACATAGTTTGGCTACATTAAACCGAGAGAAACACATGTAAAGAACAGCAACATGCTAACAACAAACATGAAAGGCGAGACAAAAATAGAACAAAATATTATTTTACGTGGGAGAAAATCACTTTTAGATAAAAACCCCACTCTCCATTAGTCGAGCCATTGTATTATTCAGCAACAAAGTTACAATACAGTTCCGGGCTCTTAGCCTTTTGGAGAATTACATCTTGTTCATTGCAGTTGATTTGGTGGCAAACTCTCCTCTTTGGGCATCTACTGATCAACCTCTCCAATCCAAACGAAATGCTCCACTATTGCGTACCCTCACATGAGTATACGGTGCAGATCATCAGAGAGATCCAGCCATGTCATTTGATCAGGAGAGATCCCAAGTAGCACAACCCTACCTTTAGCTTCTCTATTCTAGCCTCATGGCCTCGGCCTTTTGGCCAGTCTCTCGGCTTTCACACAGCTCGTACTCTATCTCAACCTTCTCGACTGTTCTCCATCAGAATGTCCAATGCATACGTGTATGCATTCATTCATCCAGCCTTTGTCAAATAGTTCAAACAACTATCAGAACACACCTGTCAGCCAGTAGTCTCTAGCTCAACCCAACTGTCGTTCAATTGCCCAACTTGGACATTTCCATTTCCTCCACATAGAAAGATTCCTCATTCATCCTCTATGCAGAAATGGTTACAAACAACATTGCAGTTGGTTCATATTCTGCTATGGCACTCTGATTGGTCCAAGACAATCCACGCAAGATAGTCCCCCAATCGGTCAGAAATGATCAAATGACATCTGCATGTTGGTGAGACACTCACCATGTCTCCCTGATGCAAACCGATTATCCCACATTGGCATGGAATATAGACACCCTACAGTTCATAAGCAAATGTCCACAATCATTACGTATCTGCGAGCCAACCCTTTTACCAACTGCAGATTCACCAAGCTATCGCCAAGAGTCATTGCGTTCGGCAAGAGGTTACAACGAGTTCAACAAGTCACAACGAGACCAACGCTACCCCGAAATCTCCAAACTCATTTGTCGTGACATCCAATAGTCGACAAGACATCACAACGAGTTCCATAGGTCATAGCGAGATCAACACTCCCATCAGTGAGACAACCAAGTATCGGTAATACATCATAGCGATAATCAACATCCTCGCCAAGAGGTTACATCGAGACTTCCCCCACCAGTCGGCAAGACACACTGTTATCGATAAGACATTACAGTGAACACTTCAAGTCACCCTGAGCACACTTCACACCTGTCAGCCAAACTCATCCTATTCGCAAGATCTCTGAAGGTCACACCGAAGTCCACAAGTTACAGCGATAACATCTTCCCATCGGCAAGACAACCCTCTATCGCCCAGACGCTACACCAAAAACCCTCTGATCACACCGAAGTCGGCGAGACATCACATGGTCGGCAAGATGTTACAACGAGACCTCAACCTTCACCAAAGTTGTCCTCGACACAAGTTATACTGACGTCCACACCCTTTGAGTCAACCCGATAAGATTAGACTATTGCCCGTGAAGTTCTCCACTGTAAGAGGTCATGCCGAAAAGCCTCCCTCAAGAGTAGCTATAGACTTTATCTTCGGCAAGACATCATCTCAACGACAAGGATATTTCAAACGATTTAGAACAACTAGTCGGCCGTGATGTTCCCAATAGTCTCTAATTTCATATTTCTTATGGAAGTTTTAGCCTTCGTGAGGATTGAGGAACATAATTCCAAATTAAAACCAAGAGCTTGAATTCCCACTTCTTATAATTTATTAGGTTAATTTATCATCTTATTGATGTAGTAATAGTCCCTGGATATCATTTATTGTCAACAACATGGTTGTTCTCAAATGGTGTAAACTATTCCACTTGGTTTTGTGACATATTTTTCTTCTTCATTAGTAGACTATTACCCTTGTGAGGAATGATTTTTTACACTTCCCTTTATAATCATAGAGTTGGTAAGGAAGAGATAAGTTACTATCTAGAGATCTTGAAGAGAAATATGGAGTTGTTGATTTTGTTGCAATCATTGCTGTCAAGCCATGAAAATTCAGATTCATAATTTATTTCTAACCTTTCGATAGTGGGACCTAGGATAAATAGAAGCTCAAATCTTGTACTAGAGGACCCAGAAAGTTGATTCAGACACCTGTACAAAGACCCATTTTCCCAAGGGTGAATGAGTCCTTGCAAGCCCCTCAAAACCAATTTTTCTGAGCATATTTTTTATTCTCTGCACTTCCCAGATCCACTAGTAAACTATTGTTTTAGTCTGTCAATCATTGGGATCTTGAATTTTTAATATTAGGGCATATAGGATTATTAAGTTAATCATTCAAAAATATTTCTAATCAATTTCAATCCCCTTGAAGAAATAGATCCAAGTCTGGTTGGCTCACTATTGGTATATGGAGCCTAATTACACTTAGAGGTTAAATTTTCCCCACTTTTATCGACGTGGTTTCCCCCCAAATTATTTAATGGGGGTCGGGTGTTATTTTTGTATTGGCCAACATAAAAAACCTATTTTGTAAATGACATAAGTGTTGATAAAAGGCTAAGGGTTTGGGTCTCTGTTGACATTGTATTGTAGCATTTGCAATGGTATTGAGTTGCAAGGATTACTGGTTGTAATCGGTTTGATTTACTGGATAATAATATTGGACTCTTTGTTGGTGGACGTAGCCCAAGTTTGGGTGAATCATGTTAAATATTGTCTCTTGCTGTTATTATTTCCATGTTTTTCATTCCTCTGTTTAATCTTTATTTGCATGTAACTGATATTTTCTGCATACAATTCCTAACACTCACCATTAGGTTTGAAAGTCAATCTCTTGCACCTTGTGATCTATATCTCAATGAAACTTATAAAAATGTGGAAATGGCCCTAGGTTATGGACACTAATCTTAGAGTTGCCACATTTTTATTTTTCAATGTCATACACAAAATTACATGGCCATTCCATTCAAACACATGTAATGTTGTAAGGTTGTTCCATTCAAACACACAATGTTGCAAGGTTATTATGTCTGAACATGGAATGGCATCTTGTAGCTATGGTTGAACAAATATGAGGATGAACTTTGATCACTTTATAAGATGCAAATTATCTTCCATGCCAACAAATAAAAAAGAAATCATTGCACATAAGAATGCACATGCCATTGAAACATTTATTGGAGTGGTAATATTTCTTGTTTTAAATATGGCAGTGACAAGAATTATTGATGTTACAAAATAAAAAATTCCTTCCATAGAAAGGAATTAAAAATAATCATGGAACACAACAATGTAGGCGCTATCAGAAAACCAAGAGTTGATTTCTACTCATAATTTATTAGGTTAACTTACTATATTATTGTTGTAGTAATAGTCCCTGGATATCATTTATTGTCAACACCATGGTTGTTCTCAAATGGTGTAGAATATTCCAGTTGGTTTTGTGGCATATCTTTCTTATTTATTAGTAAACTATTACCCTTGTGAGGAATGATTTTTTACACTTCCCTTTATAGTCAGAGAGTTGGTAAGGAAGAGATAAGTCACTATCTAGAGGGTTTGGTGAAAGTACTTGTCAAGGTTGTTTTCAATTTTTATTAGTGTTGAATGTTGACCAACCAAAGAAAAAAACCACATTTACTATGTAGAACACTCATGTAAAAATGATAAACAATTTTATTTCTCTTGACAACCATACTTACACTCTAATGGTGAAATGTTGATTAATATGAAATAAGCTTTTTTTGGCTTGAATGAGTTTCTTGGATTTAAGCAATGATGTTGACCTTTAATAAGCATTCCAACTACACAAAGAAAGTCAAATTTATTAGATCCTACATGATTATACTTGCATGCATGTCGAAAAAAAAATTACCATACTAAAATAATATTTTTTTAGGATTTTTATAAAAACCAAACCCTTGTAATTCCATCTATGTTCCTGGTTGAAGATTTATGCGTAGATACAACATATTTTATCTTTATTTTCTAAAATATTAGGATATATTTATCAAGATTGACATGTAGAAATAAATGGTTTTTACAAGTATGATGCTTCCTTAACATTGCGATTAACAATGAGGTTGTAAATCACTACAATTAGTTAACCCTAAGGTTAAAACCCAACCAAGAAAGATGTTTCAAAAAAATTTCCACATTCCAGCACTAAACACGCATAGTAATAATGTAGTTGTTTCTTTACAACAATCGTAGGGGGAGTTTGATATCATAGATCACATGTGTCAAATCTTGTAGTCGGTGGCAGACACCAAAAAATTCCTTGTATAGCTTTTATAAGGGTTGTTGCTCCTAGTTGAGAATCATAGCTCTATCATTATAGTTAGGTGATAGTTTGCAACACATACCAAACTATCAATTTTGGCCACAAAAGTATTGAGAAAAAATAATGTAAATAGTGATTTACTAAAGGGAATCTAATAGTGTATTCAAGGTAGGCCATATATATCCAATGATTCTTGTTCAAACCCTCATTCTAAACTACTTCTTATCATTCTTTAAATTTAAATTCTTGACAAACAATGTTATTTTGAAAGATAATAAAGGGTTTGAATGCTTCGAGGAGGGTTTGTAAAGGTTTTAAATACTTCAAAACAAATTCCAAGCTATTTATAAGACTATTTAATGGTTTTATGAGAGTTTAAAGGGGTTAATATCATGGTGAACACTTAGAAACTTTTCTAATGTATGAACAAATAGTAACATAGAATAAAAGGTTTCCATAAGCACTAAAATAAAGAATTCTAACTATAATAACTTAGAGAATAGCTAGGAAAGAAAATAAAAACAAGAGGTGGATATGAGAACCCAAATCACATCTTGACACCACAAAACTAATACCTCATGTATTGGAAAAAAATTCTAACTAGCACAAAATTTTAGATCTTACAATGTAGCCAACTCATCAAGAACCAAGGAAAACTAGAACACTTCAAGCTAGAAGAACATTTGATCAATAAGCTTGAAAATAAATAAAGGGACTCATCATTTTTTTTTTTTGGAAAATGGCGAGTGTATGCAAGGCACAACATGTTTCTAGCTAGCTTTGCAGGCTATTAATAAGGAAAAAGAATAACATAATCCTACATTATTAGGATGGATGTTATCTTTCTATGTAAGTGTAGATGTGCATTTTAAGTAGCATATGATGAGCTTCAAAAGTGAATAGAATCACATGATTTTTCTACTAAATTTCATTAAAAAAAAATATATCTAGAGTAATTCCATATTAAAGAACAAGAATTTGATATTTTTTTTCAAATTACTTCCAACACTTAAAATACGTGAGATCAAGCACTTCAATGAATCATGAACTAGGAAAGTGATCATAGAAATATGGTTTGTGAATAAGACTTGTAAGGAAAAGCATGAAAATTGTATAAAATGTGTCTCAATGCATTATCAAGTACAAGGTTATATTACATGCCCTCCCTATTCAAAAACATTCTTGATGGGAAGGCCACTCCTAAGGTACCAATAAAGTGTAGGCTTACATAGGTCAAAATTTATTAAGAGCTAACTATTAAACCCCATGGATAAATCAAGGGATGTATTATCAAAAATATTTGAGGTAAATTCTAATTGCCTAGATTGAAACCACTATCATGTGGCTCTTTGCAAGATTCAGTGATCTAAAGTTTAAATAATGTAATTATGGGAGGTTGTTGGTTGAATTAATTATAATAAGTCTTAGAGTCCCTTTCCAAACTAGCTTCCTTTGCAATATTATTAAAGACTAAGGGAAACAGAAACAACGAACAATGGTTGAAGAGGGTCCCACAACATCCACCTAAGCCGTCCGGCCCTATTTTACGCAATTTATTTAATAATTGATTAACGATGACAAAACTGCACTGTTCATGGCTACGGAACGGAAACTGAGAAAATGATAAGGTTAAAAAAATGGAAAAAAGATGAAGTTAAGAGGGGCCGAGACTGTGCTGGTTAAGCCCAGCCTAATCGGATGGTACATATTAAATCATTTTTCTTTACATGACTTTGAATTTTACTTAATTTTGTTTCCATAGCCACATGACCGAAGCTTGCCGAGGATAGAAAGTGGTCGGTAATGGTGAAATGAAGGGACCCACACAGACTAAATGCTGAAATAATCAACCTCGGAAGAGACGCATTG
The DNA here is from genome assembly GCA_007258455.2 of Sequoia sempervirens. Taxonomy (NCBI): domain Eukaryota; kingdom Viridiplantae; phylum Streptophyta; class Pinopsida; order Cupressales; family Cupressaceae; genus Sequoia; species Sequoia sempervirens. The sequence goes on from VDFB02229001.1 coordinate 9,201, forward strand.
CAGAAAAATTACTACTGTTGAATAATTCCGTTTGCGTAAAGCAAATTCTGTGGGCTCTTTAAAATTGGTGCTCGTCACTTGTCAGTTGCCTCTTTACAGAAAAGTTTTTAAAGTTTGAGATTAAAAAAAGTTGATTTCAACTTATCAGTTCTTACGTCAAATTCATGGTATGAACATGACCTTTGAAACCGATAACTTCGCACACGATATTCAGAAACCTGCTATAAAAAGCCCTCTCACCATTGCTGTAATTACATTGCGAGAGAGTGAAGAAATGGCAATGCGCGGAGCATCATTCGTGTTGGTGTTTGTGATGTTGGCGGTAGTGATAGTGGGAGGGGACAAGTGTGCAGAGGAGATGCAGGGTTTGGCAAGCAACTGCGCTCCATTAATGCAGGGCAGCGCTCCCTCTGCAACGTGCTGCGGGCTGATCAGGAGCTTGGACCTGTCGTGCATATGTCCCAAGGTCACTCCCGCCATTGCTGCGTCCATCAATGTGCCCAGAGTGATGAGCATCATCCAGGGCTGCGGTAGAAACATTCCTCATCACACTCGATGCGGAAGTAAGCACATCTTTCATCTCAATCATTTTCTTTCTCATTTGCACTTTTTTTACTACCATTTCTCTCATCGTCATGTTGCAGGTATTGTGCTGCCTTGATCGATAACCAGTCGAAGCTCAATAGAATACACTTGTTGACGCCTTACGAAGCATATTCCTATGTAATTTCACAGCCCCTTATGAAGCATATTACTATCCAGGACTAATAGAGATGGTTCCTGCCACTCACCTATATAACTAGTATTTGTATTTAAAGGAGGTTAAAAGATTACTATGATAGAAAACTATATGTATGTTAATATGTTAGAGTACGTGTTTGTGCATGCAAATTCTAGTTGCATGTGGCTTGTAACTTTAATAATGCCTATATAATTAAATAAAATGTTTCGTATTTAATATCATTCTATTCAATTTTTTATATAGTTAAATATAAAATGTTTACTATTCATCATAAAATATATGTGGAAATGATCTACAAGAAATATTTCACAACCCTTTAATCTTTTTTTACTGAAATTGAATTTTGTGACGTAAAAAAATGTGTTGATTTATGTATATTTTTCAAGTTGAAAAATAAATAGAATGGCATCTTTATTGTAATATCATTTATTTATCTATTATTTTAAATTAAGATATAAATTTTAAATTATTTATTATTTTTCTTTTAAAATGTAGGAATATATTTTTTGTTATTTTTTTGTTTTTATAAAGGACATGCATAATTTTATATCTAGAAAATTAAAATTGTGGTTATGAAATAATGTAATTTAGTTTAGATAAAAAAACCACACTAATTTCATAAGAGAAAAACTAATGTATAAATTAAATTGGCTTGGTTGTGTGAAGTGTAGAATTCTAACAAGATATGAAATTGTGGGTTTATTGTGAAAAAATGTAAATGCATCTCTCTCTAAAATAAGGAAAAAACTAACATGCAAACAAAATTGGTTTCATTGTGTGAAGTGTAAATCACTAACAAGATATGAAATTATAGGTTTTTTGTGAAAATAATTGTAAACATCTATCTATCTATCTCCCTCTCTCACTCACTCACTCTTACACACACACACAAAATAAGAGAAAATCAACATGCAAACTAAATTGACTTGGTTGTGTAAAGTATAAATCACTAGCAAGATATAAATTGTGGGTTTATTGTGAAAAATATTGCAAACATCCCTCTCTCTCACTCATTTTTTCACACACACACATAGAAATAAGAGAAAAATCAAGGTGCAAACTAAATTGACTTGGTTGTGTAAAGGGTAAATTACTAGTAAGATATATAATTGTGGATTTACTATGAAAAAATTGTAAACTTCTCTCTCTCACACACACACATGCATACACCAAATAATATGCATGAATGGTGGCATGTCCCATTTTTAATTAATTTAGTTTCATGGAAAATTTTTTCATTCTAACATTTTCCATGGGTTAAGGAATGAGATTGGAAAATAACTTATTTAATTTTTAATGTTGGACCCATGATGAATTATATTTTCAAGATTGATGGGAGTCAATTAAGTATTGAATATACTAATATTGTTTTATTATTATTATACTCACAACCAAAAATATGGTGTTGGATTCCTCATGAGGCAATTAACAATTTTGAAGATCATGTGGCACCTTATTATAGTTGTGTATAGGAGCGAATTTGCACCCCTTGTGTAAATTCCCCTTTTGCATACCCTAACCTTAGAAAATCAAATTCGAAGGCGAAATTCCACATCACCCACCTGCCTTCCACCCACTTGGCATTTCTCTTGTGTGTCAATGAGAGAATATTTATCGGGGATGCGAGTGCGACACGTGAATGTCTGTACAACACGTTGCCATCCTTGGCAGATTATCACGCCTGAACTTGGCAGAGACGTTACACTCCTCATTGGGGACAAATTGTAACGTCCTTCTATCGACCAACTGACTTGAAAATGACCTATTCCTTCTCATCCTATCTTCAAAAGAACAATCTTGACTATCACTTCATCCTCTACACACTTCTTGATCTTCCACATTCTCTTGAGCACTCCATTTTTTCCAATTCAAGCAGCTTTCACAACTCCATTGAGTATTGCGGCAACTGGTTACTCCATTAACTCCACTTTGCACGTCTGAGACTACAATAGAAGTTGCGATCTTGGAGTCTTGCGAGACCTCCCGTCATCACCGCTATGGTTGTGGTGAATTTTCCAAGTTTGTTGCTTGCATTCTCCCTTCATTGGCCTTGAGAGCCTTTGGGTGGAGGTGGTAATGCTTCATTCCTCTCCTTTGGGATTTGATAGAGTATCTTTGTATTTTGTAGTGTTCATTGTAGTTCTTCCATCTTCTTTATCATATTTTCTACTTCGTTGCTCTTTTGGCTATCTGTGGAGGTGGAAACACCAAAGCAGGGGTTTGACTAAGGAAAACTCGTATACAACCCTAACAATTTTCCCCTTCTTGCTTGTGTGTAGGTGAACATGTGCATGGAGCTCACTAGTGAACTGGAATTTTAGTGAATTGGTTTTCATCACCATAGTTCTCATCTACTTATTTTATCATTT
>VDFB02229004.1:0-16627 GCA_007258455.2 Sequoia sempervirens
TCTGCATATTTTCATTTACTAAACTTGTCATATGGATTGCAATTGTTGTTCCACTTAAAGTTTTATTCACAAAATAGCAAATATGGATGGTTATAATGAAGTAGTATATCAAAAGGATTACTATCTATTTATAGTTATTCTTCAATTTTTCATGGTTATGATTGTGCACCATTAGTTAAAATAAAATTTGCAGGTATCAATGGATTATAAAAGATAAATAACCATGCCACTAGAGACTTGGATGCATATTGTCAAAAGGCTTCATAAGTCTAAAAATCCTTAGATAGTTGGAAACCCAAAGTACAAGAACCTAATTGTGAACAAGTCTAGGATTAGGTTGGAATGGAAAGTTGTATTCAAAAGGGGAATTCAAGAATTAAACAAAATGAACCTAATGGCTATACAAGCCTAGTTGAGAGATAATCATACTAGATCAGCTAGCCAAGTTACTACACCTTTTGTCAATTCCTTTCACCCATTATAGGACCAATTAGACCTATCATGGATTGATTATAAGGTTAAAAGTATGCCATCTCAAGTTTATAAGCAAATGCCTACGCTTGATGGATGCAATGTGTGTGAAGGAGATGCACATGTCCAAAGTTTCTATAATTTCATGGCGAAACATTCATTTAGAGATCAGGATATATGGATGAGATTTTTTGTCAGATCTCTTGAAACTAGAGCTAGGGATTGGAACTTGGGTTTTCTTGAGAAGTCCTTTTCCTGCTAGGATAAACTAGTGGATGCTTATAGAGAAGAATTTGCAAAAGAACCTTCTGATCTTGTCACAAAGTTAAAATAGCTTAAGAAACAAGGTGAAGAATCAAGTATTTCTTTTAGTCACAAGTTTTTTGTTTCTCTTACACTAATCCCTGAAAGTTTCAGACCTAGTGTAACGCCCCACCACACAACCCTAGAGCAAGTTGCAATTAACTACTCAAACACACAAATTTTTTTTTTTTGTTTAAGTACAAATAAAATGCAAGTTCACTACCCATTGCCAACAACCTCTAAGCTTACGAGACTGAGGTTACTTTAAAACCCAAACAAGAAACATGAATTGAAACCATAGCATTTAATTACTTAACGAATTAAGAAACACATACATTCCATACATGATAAATTACATCAAAGAATAAGAGATACCACATGATTTCAAATAACAATCATTTAACAATAAGATTACAACTATCATTCCACGAATGAGGTAAATCCAATAAGCATGGTTACATAATATATCTTCCACCTCGATAACAAATGAGGGGTAATAAATTACAAGATTCAACCAAAATAAATAAAGCATGAAATGAAACTGGATCCCACGAGCTCTCCAACTAGAAATCTCATCCACACAAACAAGAAGCAAACCAAGCAGAGTAAGGTGCACATTCCACCCAACCAAGTGATACCCAGGGGCTCACCCCCCTTGCTAGGAGATAGTAACAAGGATTCCTAGACAAGACCATCTACCTCTAGACATCGGCTAATACATAACTGAACTGAATCAAATACAAATACAACATCACTTAACACAAAGGTTACAATGCTTCCAGAGTTAAATAATCAATTGCATCAGTGATACAAACATACTGCTGACTTAGGAGAAGTTTCATTACAATGTTACATGGGATATCCTGGTAAGTCTTCCTAGGTCCCGGCCCCCATCTCAGGATATCCTGGAAACCTCTAACGACTCCCGACCCCTCATGCAAACCAATGCGGAGTCAGTTATCTCTCGTAAAGAAAAGGTAACGATCTTGGCATTCTAGGCCTTCTCATCCCATCCCAAGTCTATACAAGCCCTTACGTCCATGAGCGAGGAAAAATTAATCTTATTAAGTGTTTGATACTACCGATTCCTCTAATCAGTTTAATTACTTTATCACTGAATTAACTAACTTACAATGAGTTACCCTGACACCACTTTGTGTGTTGGCCCTCATTGCAAGCCTCTCCTCTAAGACAACACATGGAATAACTCCACACCTAAGGGTACACAAGTGCGACATAATAATATTTAATCCCTATCCACGACATAAAGTCAACACAACCCATTCGTGATAACTGGGTATCTAACTGGATACATTTAGACAAACTACCCAAGGCATCCAAAGGTTTACTAACATATTACAAAAACTCATGCAATTAAATGAAAACCCCATCTGGAAGACTTAACATGAACAAATAATTCCATTTTCCCAACAACGAGAAGGAGAGAGATAACACAACGAAAAGATAATTTGGTAATTTAATAACCTACTTTAGGATTCCCTAAATCCAATCAACGCAATGACATATTGCATGTAATCAATTAAAATAATTAACATTATTTGAAACAAGAAGCTTAAACTAATTGCTTTTCTTTCAACTTCCTTGATTACACTAATGTTAAAAAAAATTCAATTTTCTAATAACCTCCTTCTCTTATAAAATTAATATTTGCATCCATGATAAAATGACCTTAAAAAAAAAAAACTATATTTAAATATAAATTAACCAAATATAATCATATATTTAATGTATATACAATTATATACATTTATATTTAAATATATATATATATATATATTTTAAAAAATAACTATTCAAATTCCAATTTCATAAATATATCTCGATTATTTAAAGTATATAATATATATTATATATATATATAATATACGAATATTATATATAATATATATATATATTTATATATAAATATATATACATATATATTTTTATATAATATATATAATATATATATATATTAATTTATATAATATAGTAAATAAATATAAATAAACTTAAATGAAATTGCATTTTACTACCCTCGGGGCGTGGTCCCTCTTCAAAGTAGAGCTGCCCTAGACCTCTGCTAAGATAGCCCCATTAATGAGTAATGCAAGCATCATAAGCCTCCCATGGGGTCAGGGTGTAGAGACCCCAACCTTCAATTTTTTTTTTTTTAAAACAAGTTTAAAAAAAAACAATAGAAAAATTCCCTACGTTTCGTCACTTCCAGAAAATATGTTTTGACATAATTTATTTTTTAAAGAAAAAACAGGGAAAAATTTCCCAAACAAAACATACAGAATTTGTATATATAAACAAAACATATGTATATATACATATATATACACAAAATTTTCATTTAACACTCAAATAGGACAAATTTTTTTCTACATAAATTTTCAAAGCTAATTTCTTGATTTCAATTTTTGAATAATTTTCAAATCCAAACTGAGAGGTTTCTAATTTACTTTTTGTTTTCTTTCCATTTTTCTATTGTTAAAATTTCATTTGCCAAAATTTCTATTGTATTCTTTTGAGAATTTCTCCATTTTTCTACAAAGTTTTTCAAGAATTCACAGCAAGTTTTTAAAATTGAAATCCAAAATTTATAAATAACAAAGCAGTAAAGAACCTGTTTGAAGCTTGAAGAAGAAGAGATATGGTGTTGAGCTGCAATTTCCAATTTGCCAAAATTCCTCCAAAGACTTCACTCCAAATCAAAAATGCATCTCCAAAACAAGAAAACCTTCATTTCTTTTAACAACAATATTTTTTCTCCAAAAATGAAATATCTCCACACTCCTCAATTTTCCCCAAATTTAGTCAACTTCTCCAAAATATCCCATCCACCATAGTTATTTCTCCCTCCATGCATTTTGAGATATTTTGTTTTTTTGAAAATTTAAAACCAAATTTCTTTTCAACAAGATTTTAATACTTTTAAAAAAAAAATTAAAACTTTAAAACTTTTAAAATTTTATTTTCAAAAATAATTTAACACGTTTAATTTCATGCACTTTTCAAAACCACATGAACCATTTAATTTATTTACTCCACAAATAAGTTTAATTAATCAATAAAATAAATCTAATCCAACATTATATTATTTTATTGATTAAATTAAATAAATTAATAAATTAAATAACATTTCTAACATTATAACTAGATTTATTTAATAAACAACTTAAATACATAGAGCCATTTATTTACCTTTTCCAACTTGCAATTAAATAAAATCAAGGAGAGATGAACAACATAGAAGCAACTTAACCCGACTAAAACCCGATGACACACTATGACTAGGGTGATGACTTGGCACAAAAAACCTAGCTACTATCTCCCAATCGAATACCGTTGGCCAATGGACACGCTCAAACTTGTGAAACCATGTGGAGTCGATGTCCTGTACCTGTCAACCTGTGAACAAAGAGTATATCGAATATGCATATATATAACATAATAAAACACACTCTGAAGAGGAAATCTTAGAATTGTAGGGAACTCACAAGCGAGTGGTGCAATCCCATCCCCTTCACTAATACAGTATTACTAATTGACGAATCTAACATCAATAATATAATCAAAAGCACAAAGCATCATTAATTCAAATATTTTCTACTTGCTAATCCAAAGCATGCCATAATGATAACATCAGAATAAAATACCATCACATCAAAATATAGCATTCGCATTGCTTTACAGTTTGTGATCAAATAGTAACCAAGTACCATAGTCAAAGTATTAACAGAAACAAAGCATAACAAAGAAAAACACTGTCTGATCAAAAGGCAAAAATGGAGTGGTGCTACACCTAGTACACTAGATTGCATTTATATATATTTTGAAGCTTTTGAGGATGGATCTAGTGCAGTACTTAAAGAGTTTGAAATTTTGAATATGCAAATGGCCTACACATGCTTAGACAATATGGAAAAAATAAGGAATGAATATATGCAAACTTTACTGTCTTTAGTTGTGGGTAAACATGTTGATGAAAGCAACAGCTATATAGAGGAAAATGATCAAATGTTTTTAGTTTTAAATGTAGACAAGTGTATCCTTGAAAAGGAAGAGGTTAAGAGTGTTACCGTGTTAACACTAATGCTCCTAATAGTGAAAATGTTTCTCTTTATTTTCAAAAAGATATAAATGGTCAAATCAATGATGAAACCCAGTCTATGAAGTTTCAAAATTTTGATAGTAATAATATCCTAGTTTTTCCTAACTTGCAACTTGGTAAAGAATGTTTTTCTACTAGAGGACAAGAGGAAGAAATGACTGAAAGAATTGACCAGGGTTGTGGTCTATTGAATAGTGAACAAATTTCAAGTTTGTTAACTATTGAATATCAGAAATATGCACATATGAGTAACCCTCAGTTATTGTGTAATGCTCATATTGATTTTGATAGTGATAATAATATTTATTATAAAAGATATGAAAAATGGGTATCTAATATTCCTTCCAATTATGAAAAAGCTAGTGACCATGCTAATAATTTGGGCAATGACAAACAACCATTTGATTTTCATGATGGATTGTATTATGAGCATGAAAGTATGTAGGGTGATGCAAATTTAGAAACTTGTGTTGATGAGTTGAGAACAATAGATAATCATGAAGATTGTATATCTGGTAGACAATCTTTTGAAATTTTTATTACAAATTTGGATAAGTATATGTTTCCTAATTTAAATGAGCCTAGTTATGAGTCTTCTCATGTGGATATGGATGCTAGATTTAAAGAGAAATCATATTATCTTTTGGAACTAGAATTACTCACTTTTGAACAAGGTTTAGATTATGAAGATGTTAGTATGATGTGTTCAGAAGATATTAGAGTAAGTAAAAATAAATATAGGATAGACATTCTTGATGAATCTCTACACCAACATGTTGAGGCACAAAAATAGGTTGTGCCAGTTATAAATGAGTGTATTTCTTTGCATACACTTGGAGATAGTTTGCATAATATGCATAATATTTTAATTGGTCCTTGTAATCATTTTACTTTTGACATGCAAACTATTAATCAGATTGAGCTTGATGATCCCAACTATATGGTAGAGTATGAGTGCTAGTTTTATCAGCTTGATGAAATTTTTTTATAGTGTGGTGATGAGCATAACATCAAGAGAAGTTGTTTTCAACTTTACAATATTTTGAATGACAAAATTTATGAGTCATTGCCACATTATAATCAATATTTTAAGGGTATGCTTGATTTTTAGATGCAGGGTAATTATGAATCTATTCATAATATTGTACTAGCTAAGTTATTGAAAGATTCCAGCATATTGAATCAGGCATGTTCTAGTGATGTCTTCAGATTAGATTCAATAAGGTGTGATGAAAACTTTGTCTATGACAGGTAAGAGAAGACCTATAGTTTTTGGTGGCCTTGGGCCATCATATGTGGTTTGACCTGTCAAACCAAAGTAGTTGGGGGCATGGATGACTTTTTGACTCTATTTCTCAATGAAGTAGGAACTTGGTATGCTCTCCCAGAGGATTCTGAATCCTCACTCTGTTCACTAAGGAACAGATGTCTCCAGAAAGAGCCACTGACGACACTTTTGAATTTTGCAAAATTCTAGTGTGCTCATGTCAAAACCCTAAGAAATTTTAATCTAAAAATATTTGTTACATCTATTGTAGGGTTCTTATATGAGGTTTGGGGTTTTGTTCATTTTAATTGCTTGGTGTTCTTTTTTTTATTTACTGGTATTACCTGTTGTTTATAACGCCCTGTCATGCGAACCCCAAAGGACATCAATAGAATAATAATTTTTTTTAAAAAAAAAATTCTAAACATACATGAGATGCACATTAAATTAAAAGTCGTAAAACTTAATTAAACAAATTATCTTACACTTACGTCCCTTGGGGTACACGAGGAGACATTATGAACTTAATTCCATACAACAACAATAAAGAATAGAAGCCAACAACATTATCCATAACAAAGTAAAAATTTACAAATGTAACACCTACATGGTGAAATCATTAATAAGAAACCATCTATGTACATAAATACAACATATACATGATTAACTCAACACATTGAAAAACAACTGCCATGGCCAATATCCACACAAGAGGTACAATGATACAAAAGTGTTTCCAAACATGAACGAAAACCATACAGCAAGATAACATGATACAAATGAACAGATGAATACATAATATCATAACTGGCTCCAAGACGAATACAACTCTGGAGACACCGCAACAACACCAATCCGCACCTCTCGATCCTTGACTGGGGACCCAATGGGGTGCTTAGCACGTTCCACCCGACCACGTGGGTCCGAAGACCCACCCCCTGTGCTAAGGAGCTGACAAGAAAGAGACCTCAACCAAGAACATCCAAACAGGGAACCAGAAGACTCAACATCATACAAAAGTATCATAAAACTCAAGGATTACAATGACATAATCAACAACATCCAAAAGTCAACATAATAACTTAAAGTCATAAATCTCATCACATAAATGAAAGCAATGACCAGTAAACAAGTAACCAAAGGATGATCATGAAACACTTCCAAATCAAACTGAATTAATAAATATAATACAATTCCAAATTGTAATTAAACAATACAATAACATCATATCACAGTACCATAAGAGTACAAGGTCATAAGTCAAATATCAATGAGATCATACAAGACCACAAAGTACACCAAAGATGTATCAAGGCAATACTCCATAAATCAATATAAGTCCATTCAGCCACAATCTAAACCAACTCCCATAACATACTTCCAGAGGACACAATAAAGTAAAACACCTGGAACTAGGGAGAGTGTCATCGCATAGTCCTACATGGGCTGTCATGTGCTCTTCCTCCCAACTAGAGGCGTTGGGTCCCATCTATGGCTATCATGTGCCCTTCCTCCCAACTGGAGGCCGGTCCATAGGGTGACTCATGCGAAGCCATAAACCTCTCGTGAAGACGACGTCACGACCTTGCCGACCATGGCCTTCTCAGCCTTCCATTAGTCTGCGGAAGCACTAATGAAGACGAGGCATCCATTTTAAATCTTATAATGATATTACTACCCAATCCTCCCTAAGTTAATTATTAGGTTTTCACTTGATTACTAACTCACTCGTGGGTTATCCTGTGCCCTTCCCCTTAAACGGGGCACCGACCCCCATGAGGAGCCACTCTCCCTAGAGACCCAACAACATCAAACCAAAAAAAACCAAGGGTTGTACAACATAACAAGAACATTAGATCACAACAGAGAAGCATGTGAGGCATTACCCATCTCGCTATAAATACATAATCAAAGTATCAACAATTCCCATACAACCCTTTCAAAATCATGAAACCAAAACACTTGCCACATCAAGGGCACATAAAGAGAGAACATCAACTGACAATTCATCTCAAGCCTTTGGAAACCAAAAAGAATGACAACCCACAAACGAGGGTAAAATGAAGCAACAAGAGTTTTTCCCAAATAATTCCAACACAAGGATAAAATCTCTCTCAAATATGAGATTAACTCAGAAATTCCACACAAAGAAAGTTTCATCAAACCCATCTACAAATCAATCAACTCTAAAACACAAATTCAATCCACATATCAACAATGGTGTCACCTCAAAAAGGGATTCACAAAAGAAAATCAATCTCTAATTCAACAATAATCACTCAAAATCCAGAAGCCACCAACTAGGCATTCCATGGGAGACCTCAATTTTCTCCTCACCAGAACCCCTTATAGTAACACACAAATCACCTTCACAAAGTCAGCAACATGAAAATGACAACAATTATCTATTCACATTCTCAATTAAAACAAGACCAGTCTACTCAATAAACAAATCAGTTACAATCTCAAGGTTCTAAATAACTATTCATATAAGAACTTCATTGATTAGAAACTCAAATTGTCATAAAGTTATCCACTAACTAACAATCTGAAAGGAATAATTAAGAACGAAAACTCAAATCAAGGAACAATTTGTTTCGTTGTCTCAAGTTTATAAAACTACCATAATGAAGTCAAACAGAGTTTACTACAATACTTAACCGTGGTCAAAGATCCACAATTTCGTTATTTACGAGTTTAATACAAACACCCATATTACACGATACTCAACAATTAGACTTATAAGGAATTCAACAATCTATACATTTCTACTCTATTTTATTTATTAAATAAATCCTTCTTTGACTACATATAATAAAATCAATTCTCTCTTATTCTTAACTAATTTTACAATCTACTAACTACTTCCCTAATTAAATACTAGGCCACACTAATCATTTCTCATAATTTAAGAACAAGCATTCATATATATATATATAATACCTACTTAAGTTCACAATCCCTAACATTTATTTAAAACTCGTAAATTGAGTTATTATTTCCTTAACAACTTTCTATTGATTTCAAGTGCTACAACTGCTAGATTGACAAAGGAATCAGAGCGGCTATTTATTGTACTACACCCTTGCAAGTCTAAAAGATGCAGCTATGATAAGTTACCAAAGGTTTCAAGGAGGCTATTTAATTATGTACAACACCTCAACTCTAAATGTTGTAACTGCGATAGGTTGCCAAGTATAGAAGAAAGTGAATATTGGAATTTGGAAATATCACCATCTTCTTGCATTAATGTCAAATTCCAAAAGTTATCCCCAAGACTGAAGGGAAGGAGAAAGGTGTGTAAATATGTGACTTAAGAGAAGGAGAAATAATGTACCAATTTCCTTTTTGAACCAGACGCACTTATGTTTAGTGGCGAGTTTCCAGAGACGCACTCAAATGTGAAGTTTGGAAATTAAACTTTACCACAATCAAAGGTAAGCTCTCAATTATGTTAGTACATTGACAATATTTATTTTTAGGTGCTGCAACTGCAATAGTGTAGTGCCCTAATTAGACCATAGGTTAAAACCACAACTAACATTTAAAAAAAAAAAAAAAAAAACTATCACTTATCACTCGATAAAGATTAACTATGCTTCACATGAAGAATAATTAAACTCATCAAATGATAATGTTTGTGGACTGTTGTCAGCGACACGTCGTCTGAGAGCGAGGGTGGAATGGTACTAAGACAAGTGTGTGGATTCCATCGTGTGCTCCCAAAATCGATGGAAGACAATTATATTGATTAAGTTGTATATCATTGCACATTTACCAAAAGGAGTATCTATACTAGGATAAAGATTGTCTTTGGAATTTCACATAAGTGCTATCCAAATAGGTTCACGTTACAATAGGTTTTCCTTAGTGTAAGAAGCTATTAACCATCCTAATGCTATCGTATTAACCCTTGTTCATAGAAATAGTGAGAAAATAATCTATTAGGTAAAAATGATACTAATGTTATTAGCACCGATTTTTTTTGTATTTGTATATATATATATATATATATTTCTTTTTCTTTTGATCATTAATATTAGTCTTGTCCATTAATATCAAAAATAATGCCAACATTGATATTCAATGATAATGTTAATATATTGTTACTTCCTTTAATATTAATAAATGAATATTTCCAAAATGAAATATCTCTTATATATATATATGATATTTATTTATTTGATTATCTTTTAATCTCTTCTTTATTGTATTATTATTATTATTATGTATGAATAATTATGTGAATATTTAGTATTATACATGAATATATATTTACCTATACCTATATATAATTTATTTACTTAAAAAGAAAATTAAAAGAATAAAAAAATCAATAATTAAGGAAGCCCCTCTCTTACTTTCTAAAGAGTACTATTAATATAAAAAAAAATTGATTTCTTTTCATTTTAAATTAAATATATTTATTCTCCCCTCTTTAGCCTATAAGCCACGTAACCCTCCTTTTAGCTTTTACTTTTCATTCCTTTTAGATTTACTCAAATGTTTTCTTTTGAAGCCATACATGCCTAATTTTATTTAGAGATATTTTATTTTGTCTTTTTCCTTTATATATTATCTTAGAGGCATGACTTTGTTATCTTGTATATTTTTATGGCAGGAATTTAGATAGTCATATTATTACTTCCACTATTACCTTACTTCCACGTAGAGGGCCTCTTAATCAAGGTAGAGTATGCACGTGATTCCTAAACCAAAACCATCTCCAAATTCTCAATGACGTGGGGCATCAAATATGGATAGGCAAAATATATGTGTATAGCGAAATATATATGTATACTCATTTTTGTTTACAGCCCATTTAGCAACCACGCCCATAGAGTCTTATCATAAGGGCGCCATATATACTTCACTTCAGTTCTAATTTATTGAAGCTTAGTCATCTTAACTTAAGCGTAGCCACAATTTGGCTTGGGCGGTAATGGTGAATCGGCGATGAGAAAAAAAAGAAGTAAACTTCTTTAACCAAATCTTCTATCCTTATTCAACTATTAAAACTATTATATTTCCTTGTAAACCAGCACTCGTATGGCTTATAATTTTAGTGGCGTGTGAATGCAGGAGGAAAGACCATTTCTTGTTTTTTTCTTTATTTCGTCTACTGTACACGTAGGAAGCATCATAGACATAGCCACAGTTTTGTCCAACATAGAAAGAGAAATTAAGTGGCGGGGAGAATTCTACCTGAGTTAAATAAATTTGGCATCCATTTTGAAAATAATATTGGGCGCCAAACCAACAATGCTGTCAGCACTTAACCGAACTTATCTTACGTTTCTTCGTTCAAGCATAGCAGGGGGCGGAAAAGTGAGTTTAACGAAATGAAGAGATTTATGGCATCCATTTGAGTGAAGGCAAAAATAAAAATAAAAATAAATCACGAAGCCCTAACATCCTATGCGATACCCAAAATTTCATCTCGGTCATTGCGAGTCTGAGTAGCAACATACAAACATGGCAGTAGCTGGGAAAAGAACAGAGTTATAATGCGACTATGGGAGGCGACAGTCAGTAGGCGAAATCATGTTGTGGCACCGAACAACTAGCAACACAGGGGATACAGGTTTAGATGTCAATGTTTTGCATTCTTTTTTTTCTTTTTATAGAGGCTGCACGTAGGGTTTTTGTGCCCCCCCTCAACAGCCAGGTGTGGAGGCTTGATGAATTTGTGACCACTTCACAGGACTTCTCCCTTGAGGGATCGTGAGCCCTTCCAACGATGGTGCCATGAACCAAACCACCCTATGCTGCATCCCAACTTATTATTTTATCTTTCTATAAGAGAATAAAACTCTTTAAAGACACAAAAATATCCTATACACTCCTTTTAAACATTTCAGCTGTAATATTTGGTTTAGACTGTAAAGCAACTGTGGTGGTTTAAAGGTTACAGTATTTATTTTATTTAAAGCAGATACTTAGTTTATCATAGAGCCATCCTATTTCACCTCTATTGCAGTTATTCATAAGATTATTGCAACAAGAATATAGGTAAGTATGTTCACCCTCGACTATCTATGAATGCCTTCTGAAATCTAACCTACATCTTATAATTTGAAAACTGCACTATTTATTTATTTTCTCTCATCTAGAAATTGAGTGAAATATTTCTCATGTAAGGTTTCGCTTATCGCATGAGACATCTTCCTTTTTCAGAATAAAAGTTGCTATATTTTCTTTATCTTCAAGATAAATATAACTAGATAGCTTGAAATCATTTTGAAACAGTAGTGCTCTACGTGACAAACAGAATGCACCTATTCATGCATGCAACTACTCGTTGAACAGTAAGAGAATACAAAGCCTTTAAAATTTCCTTTAGATGTTTCTTGTAATAGGAAAGCTTATTTAAGGTTCTATGAACATGAACATAAGAATATATGCTTTCTTTCATTTTCTAAATACATAAAGCCACAATAACAGAAGGTAAAGCTTTCCAATTATGTCTACATAATCTTTTTCTTTCACATGCCACTACTCATTTATATACAGACATAAAAGTATCGTGCAAAGATTTTAAACTGGAATAACTCTTTTCCTTTGACAAAGCTTAGAATAATCATTACTATTTGTGGAGAATAAACTGAATATAGTTGTCATACGCATTTAAATAAATATAAAGGTAAAATGAATGCTTTTCTCAGTTGCTCTTTAAGGAAATTTCACATAACTCTCTACAAAACAGTTTACCATTTGATTGACACAACGCCAAGAAAAAAATATATCCACTCATTTTCTTTTCACCGAACAGAAAACAAAACAAATGGAAAACAAACAGAGATTTAAATTTTCTAGGTAATGACATAAATATGACCCCATACATCGTAGATCTTTTTGTAACATAGCTACATACATAATTGGCAGGTAATCTTTTCACATACACTATACAGTTACATCATTTCTAACTCTTTTGCAATAGTATTTACAAGGGTCTATCCAAATCCACAAAAAGGGGATTCTGCTTGAAATTTCAGCAAGGATACCATTTCTCCAAGACGCACGGGTTCTCTAAAAATTCTGCAACTTCTCAAACCTGCAACTAAACAAGACACAAAACTTCTTGTATGGGCCAATGGTGAGCTCACCTCCCAACCTTTGGTTGGAAAACCAACCACCCCCGAGCTAGGAAGCAACCGAGGGAACCGGGTACAAACAAACCAAACAAAACAATATTTACACACACATGATACACACAGAATTATTTTCACACCTACCCAAGGGATTTTTCACATAACTTTTAGGATTCCATCAAGAATCCAAAGTGGGGGATAGAGAGTGGACTACGCACTCCATATGGGGACTCATAGTAATAACAACAAGAATAATTCATATCATACTCCCATCATTTCATATACAACCCTTCTTTAATATCTCCTCTTTCTCCAAAACCCATACCACCCAAAACCATTTCTACCATTTCACAATTACATATGGGTACTCATACCCTTTTTGAGCCTCTCCTTGTAAGGAGGGATTAAACTTCCCCATGGAGGTTCCTACTCCATACCATCCCCAACAAGGGATGCTCTTCCCAACTTGGGTGAGCTTATCCCTACACAACCCTTTTTCCCATAACACATAATACATCAAAACAAAACACAAGAAGATATGCTCCAAGAGAAATTTGAAATAAACATACAGATCAACACAATAGATCAAATTTCAAGCACATCTTTTCACCTACACATATAATCTTTCAAATACAAACATGAAGAAGTAGAAAACAAAAGTGGTGAATCTACCTTAAAACCAAGCTCAAGGAAAGATGGGTTGAGGATCCACACAACTCCTCTTCTTCCAAGCTTTTTCTTCAAACTCCTGACTCCCCCCCCAAAATTCAACCAAAATCAAGAATGCAAAAGAATCCCCTAACCCTTGTTTTGAGTTTGTTTTATAGGAACTCAAGTATGAACTCCTTTGAATAGGGAGTTGACATTTGTCAACCTCCCATTCACTCTCTCAGGCACACTCACCCACGTGTTCTCACACATGTGTGAGGACTTGGGAGACTTCCAAGACAACATGGAGAAGTGGGATTGGAAAGGGACTAGTCCCCATCCCACTTCCCAAACCTTATTTCCGTCAAACTTTTTTTTGGCCTCAAAAATAGTGCCTAATCTTGAGATTGACCCATGATTTTGAGCTAAAAAGGTACCTAACCCATAGGTACCTGCCCTAGGGACCTTAAACCCATAAAAACACTTAAAAAAATATCACTTTTCAATCCCCAAAAAGTGCCTAAAAGTTCAAATCCCAGTTTGTCCACTTGGATGGACAACTCACCTCCTAGATGGACTGACATGGCAATAAAAACCAAATTAAAAAAACATTCACAAATAACATCAATAATTACATGATTGAACTATAGTCCCTTCATATGGACTTTAGTTCGGTTTCACTGGTTAATTTACATAGGGTTCCCAAGAGTTGCCTCCAATTTCCATTGGCCATGGAAAATGTACCTGCACACTCAATCCACACGTTAATCCATGCAAGTAAAGCATATTCATATAATAATCAAATCATTTGAATCACAATTGCATGCACACAAGTTTCATAATTTGTATAGCATAAAGATCCTATAACATAATTGAAAAATCCTTATCCACGTATCTTATCTCATTTTCATTAACATTAATTTTCATAACCATCTAATTGCAACATGATTGGTTCACACCACTTGTTCCATTCCTTCATCATTAAGTTTTCATATTCAAATTGAACAAACTCAATAACCCACATAAAATTAGATCAATTATCATAGTCAGCTAGCATGTCGCATAATCAAAATCAAATAATCATATTAAATTAAAAGTTCAAATATCTTGTCATCAATGATATCAATAGGGATAGACAATAACCAAACTCAAAATAATCCCAGGACTAGATGTAGCATAGTCATAATCAAACCATCACATGAACATAAATGTATAAAACTCTTATCCTCAATGGTATCATCAGGCATAATCAATAATTAAACTTAAAATAGTTCACTTACTAGATGTAGCGTAGAGGTGGGCCTCACAAATAGATTGTCAACAGAATCAAGCAAGTTATTTAAACCTTTGAAATTTCCTTTTATGATCAAGCGCGCGGCTAAGATAGGTTGACAATAAAATTAGAGAGATTATTTAAGCCTCTACAACATTCTACTTTCGAGTACTGCAGAGGTGGCAGGTTGCCAACAAAATTCGGGGAGACTTCTTACACATCTATAGATTTTTGCAAGGAAGCACTCAAAATCCTTGAATTAAAGGGGCACTCTAGATCACATCCTACATTGTAAGTTTTCCTTGTGCTCAAAGCGCATACAGTCAAGCAGTTTAGTGGATGTGGGCCGTACATTCCTCACACCACAACAACCTTTATGGCGTTGCATCTATAGTTGATCATCAGGTGCACACAGTTGGCCTTCATGCCCATGCTAGTTGCCATGCTACCAATATGTCCTTTAAGCCTGTGGTGTTGATGGAGCATCTATGAATATTGGCTAAGTATTTCTAGCAACACTGCTTCTGTATTTTGACGGATCTCCAAAATAGTGTGATTTAGGTTCCTCTCTATAACATCTAAGCAGGAGTAGCTAGGTGTGATGAGGTTCATAAGGTAAGGAGATCGATGCACGATAGAGGAATTAAAACAGATACTTGATTACAGAAAGAATTGAGGATGTTTGATACCAATTTATAGGCATCAAGTATGGTAAGGATATCTTTGAAAGGTATATATGCTAGAAGGGTCTAATCAGCGTGCATGCCCAATATAGAAGCATAGCCAAGGCATGCAGAAAGATTGACGGAATACATCAAGAAAGGTTTCTAATAGGACCAAGATGTGTTAATGTTCAAATCAGTTTATTTTCATATTATGAAGTACTACAACTCATTCTAGATCCAACTTAGGGTATCAAGAATTATCTGCTAAAATCCACATTCTTTTAGAATGCTTAGGTATTGCATCAAGGCAAGATCTAAATAATGTATGCATTCGAGATTTATGAGGAAGCTTGAAAGATACGTGACTTAGGCATAAATCTATAATTAAGAGAATTTATTAAATGTATTGAGCAACTCAGAATATGCATGCAATATATTACGCATTTTGGCTATTCTTGACTTGATAAGGAATACAGGTGGTATTTTTTTTTATTTTAAAGGTAACAAGACTTCCTTGTAGGTACACATATATAAATATATATATATATATATATATATCACCGTTTCATAACATATGGTACCTTTAGCTTGGGTGACCAATTCCCCATAAGGAGAACAGATATTGTGCAGGTTTGATTGCATAAAACTTCCTTTAGTCCAATCATCGAATCCTATCTGAAAGTCTCATATACAGAAGTGCAGAATTCCCATGATGGACTTCACCTCTCCTAAAAAAAAACTTAAAAAGTATTCCCAATTCTACAATGTTTTAAGAATTACATATAATCC
>VDFB02229006.1:0-15054 GCA_007258455.2 Sequoia sempervirens
ACCCAGGAGATGTGTTTTACAAATTCTACAATTTTTCCTAATTGAGTTAGGTGCTCACCATCAAGATTGCATCCGGTTCAATATCGACAAAAGCAAACACATGGGTAATGTTAGGTTCTCTCTTAGCTATCCAACGATGCAATTTTTTTCACTTTTTAACAATGTTAAGCCTTTCATCCATAATTACTTTTGTTTGTATGTCTCTTTTTCGCCAAAAAGTAGTGTTTGGTTTTTTTTTCGTTATAAATTAACCGTTCATCAAAATTTCAAATAAATTACATTTTTAGAAACTAGACTCTATTCTATAATTTTAAAAAAAAAAAAATTAAAAAAATCAATTACCTTCAAAAATTTTAGGGAACCACATTCCAAAATTTTGCTTTTAGAGTGCCCACTTAGAAAATTAGTAAAAATCAAATATGCATTAAAAAATTATCAGAAAAATCATGCATCAACTAAATATTATTAGCTAACTTTTGACCATAGTGATTTTAAAAATACTACAAAAAAGTTCACCGTGCTTGGGTCGTACAAGAGTTGCTATGTTATGTTTTTCTGACAAAATAGCACCAATTTGTGTATGTCCCTCTTTTGAACCCCTTAATCTCAACCATTTTCAAAATAAATTAATAATATTTTTAGAGAAGAGTAGACTGGACACTTGATCCTTGTTTTGTTTCCATCCTCAAAATTTTGAGTGTAACTAGCCTCAATTCATGGCCAAGGTTACTATTTCTTGATTTCAGAAAAAAAAAAAAAAAAAGTGGTCATTTAAGCCCCCTTTTTGAGAACCATCTTGGTGCACTTACCCTTTAGATAGATCATGGAGATGCAAGTGAGAGCAAAGGTGAGTGGTGGTGGGAGTCTTGAATCAAAAAATGGAGAGGATGCAGACGATGGTGATCCAAATGGAAGATCTCTAGAGGCTATGCATTTTGTGGAGGCTATGTCAGGTGCCTGGCTCTATGGATTTGGTGGCTTTTCTTACCTGGGGCATAGTTGCCATGTGGGGAGGCTGCATTGGCTCTACTTTTTATCGTTGGCCTTTGGTGTTATTGAGGTAGATGGAGGTGTTGTTTTGTTGGTGACGTTGGTTGTCTACCTATTGGTGGAGAAGTTTCCTGTTGTTGCGGTCGTGGGTGAGGGTTCTAGTCTTTGTGTGCTTCTTCTCGAGAGGAGCCTCCTTCTATTAGGGCCTTGCTTTGTTGGGTCCCCTTCTTTGGGTTCTTCTTCTAATATGGTTATGGCTTTGGGTTTCTAGGTGTTCTTGGTGTTGAGTGTGGCATATGGGTGGATTGGGATGGGGATGTTTGTGGTAGGAGTTTGCATTCTTTCAGACCTTGTAGGGTTGGATGGTGTTCTTCATGGTTTTTCTCTCCTGCCCCTCTCTCTGTTTTCTAGTCTCCCAAGCCTAGCTATGCTCTTTGGATACCCTAGTGGATTGCTGCCTTTGTTTCTAGGTTTTTTGGTGGTTTTCTTGGTGTTGGGTGTGGTGTGTGGTTGGATTTTTCATTATTTTAGACCTTGTTGGGTCGGATGGTGTGCTTCATGGTTTTGCACTCTTTCCCTTCACTCTATTCTCTAGTCCCTCGTGCCTGGATCTACTATGTGGATTCCTCTGTGGCTTGCAGCCCTTGCTTGCTTGTGTGTACTCTCTTGCTTAGGGGCTTCCTTTTTGGCTACTTTCTGGGTCCTTTGTTGGGCTGATGGTTTCTCCTTTTCCCCTATTTTTAGTGGGGTACTTTTGGTTAGGATGACTGTCATTCTTATTTTGTTGCCCCAGTTGTTGTCTTTGGTTAGGGTTGCTTCTGTCATGCCTTCTTCAGGAGGGCTCTTTGCTCACGTTCTTTTAGAAGTGGTGATGGAGCTGGTTGATTCGGGTTTGAGGTCACTACTGAAGTTTTGCCTGGTTGCAGTGCATGCTCTAGGCTCTTTTGGCCTTGTTCTCTTTACTGGGTGGTTCTCAAGTTTTAATCCTAGACCCCGAATGGTTTTATTCCTGGTGCAGGGCTTTCTGAAGGATGTTATGGTCGCTTTCTTGGCTATTGTGTTGGCTTTCCCCTCAGGGTCCTATGGAGGTGGACCTCCCTCAGTTGTTGTTTCTATTGAGGTGGGCAGTTCTCCTATGGAGGTGGAGGTTGAGGGTGTTGGTGATTTTTGGCTGTAGTGGTTTAGTTGATCATATCATCCTCTCCAATAAAGGGGAGCTCACTCCTTTAGAGGTGGAGTTGGTTTCCTGTTACCAAGTGAGTTTGTGTTGTAGGGAAGATGATTTCTTGTAGTTTTCAATGGTGGATCATAGAGCCCTTATCGAGGTGGGGTGTTTGGTCTTATTGGTGGTTTACACCACTATCTTCTTTGTTCTTTTGGGCTCATATTTGAATGATTTGAGAGGTTGGTTTGTTGATGCATGGTTGTTTCAAGTGATGTTTAAGTTTTTCAAAAGGGAACTCTGGTCTCGGTTAAAACCAAGTTGTAAATGGGCTTCAGGCCCATGCCTATATGTTTTATGTAGCCTGTGTAGTCATGTTAATATTTTAGAGGATATTGTTGGGCTATTGTTGGTACATCTAATTTATCCTATTAAGCAACTTTCTTTTCTTTGTTAAGTTGATGGTTCCCTTCAAAACCGTTACCAAGTTCTGGGCCCCATCAAAACCCATTTTTTACCCCTAATCAAAAACATATTTTAGATAGATGTGTTTAACATATTTATACTTTTTTATTATTATAATGTGTACTTTATTTTTATTTTCAAAATTATTTGTAAATTTTAATTTTATTTTTGAAAAAATCTTCATTATTTCAATAATTATTTTCATTTTTAAAATTATAGTAAATATTACATACTTTATATTTTAATAGAAGAATCAAAACCAAATGAGACCTACAAAGAAAAGTCTTAACACGCACTATTGGAGAATGCCACGATCAGAGAGCCCGAATTGATAACCATCCACAAGTGAAATGATGGACACAATAGTATGTCTATCATATAATATGAAGAGTAAGAAAACATTGCTTATATAGACAAGGTAGATGAGGTAGGATGGTAAGACTGAATAACTGACTAACCCTCCAATAGTGCAACACTTGTGAGCTCACTTGACAAGTGTGTGAGCAAGTGGCAAGTATGTACATGTAATAGGTGTCTCAAGTGATGAGGACACATGTCTCAATGCTATGAAGTAAGACAAAACTATAAAATTCCCTAAGTGGAGACTTAATAAATGTGAATAAGACTCTCTTAGGTAGGCTAAAATTTATCTAGTTTGATAAAGTCACTATTTACACTAACACCCCCCTTAAGTGCAACTTAGGGAGTAACATATGCACTAATGACGAGTTCTGACAACTAGGCCATGTTAGGTACTCATGTACAATTTCTCATAAAGTGGAGAAAAAGAGAAAACCTAATGGAAAATAAAACTTCTCTCCAAAAGAGAAAAGATGCAATAAAATAAAATGTACAAGTGAAAAAGATAAGTGATAGATGGATGGCTCATCATGACCCCACAAGGACTACTTGTAGCACAAAGTACAATGGATGTTCCCCCAATAGGAGAGAAAAGGGAGGTCATGTGACCCCCCCATAAAATATGAAGTAATGAACTCCATGTGAGGAAATGCTTCCTCTCAAAAATAATAAGAGAAGAGAAACCATGCAACCTCCCCTCAAAATGATGTCTTTAGTGCTAGTAGATGCTCAACACTAGATGTTGAAGATAATCTATGACTGTTGAACAACATTTCTACCCTTGGGAAGAAATAACACCACAAATACATGTGCAATATGACTTCTCATTCCATATAGGAATATGCAAGAAGTAAGATGAATGTCTTTGAATTTTGTACATGATCCAAAGATTAAAATGATGTCAATGATGCATTTGAATGATGCTCAAAGATCTCCAAGACAATGTTGATTTGTTATGGAAGTTGATAAGATGGATCAGGTATCGTTTATGATTAACAAATAAGAACAATGGATGTATGGTGATAACTAGATCGATGAGAATCTAGTATTGTTTCATATGATGTCAATATAGATGATGACTGAGTTGGATAGATCAAATCATGAATGTCTACACAATCTCTCACGATAGAAGTTGATGTAGGCAAGGCAAGAGAAAGATCCAAAGATGGAAATGGTGATGCAACTTCATTGAAGTTGACATCACAGAGGAGATGAATGTCCTCAATAGTGTCATCCAAATCCGCAAGGCAGGATTCTACAAACAAAGATCCAATATTTAGTAGAAATATGTTCTAATGTGGTGGGTCTGGAAGGACAATATCCTAGTGTGTTGAATCCTTAGAAGTTCTCAAGAAAGCAACTATCAATTCTAAATTAGCATCAAGTGATGAGATTGCAATGCGTGTCATCAGAATAAATTGTTCATCTTCAAATGATGATGATGTGTCACAAGATGATTGAATGAGATTGGATGTTTCTACAAGTGTTGGTTTAGAAGTATCTGACAAGTTGGTTCCATTTTTAATACAAAGCTATTGTAATTGATGAAGTTGCTAGGAAAATTCCAAGTCATAATGTTGTTTAAACATGCATTCATCTATGGTATGTCTTTTCTTTTTACAATAATTGTGCATTTTATTTTCCGTGGATTTGGAGACATGACTACTATCAGCTAAAGCAGAAATAAAGTGTGGGAAGAAAACACTTAAGGGAAATGTGGAAATGTTCAAAGAAACAAGTCATGAAAGTTCTCAAAGGCACAACACAAGACACCCCTTGATTCAATATTTAAGAGCCCCTCAAATTTTGGCACATTACAATTTAGCGCTTTCTATAATGTAAGTCCAATGGATTAACATTTGAAAAAACCAACACTTGATTTCGAGTTATTGATCATAAGTCATTACAATATTTTATTTTTTCATCAACAATAGCTTGGACACTTTTGATTTAGTTTTTGCAAAATCTTTTTGCTATATGTAAAATCTAATAGAGACCTAGAACATTTTTGGCGTTACAATCAAAACCTAGAAAATGTTTTTCTTTCCAACTTGCTGAAAATGTAATTTGATAATAAAAAAAATAAAAAAAAATTGATTTGTAGGAAAAATGGTCCCGTTGTACTATTTTGACAGCATTGTTTGCAAAAAATAACAGATATCTAGATGGTTTTTCATTGTTGCAAACAAAACCTATAAATCATTTTTCTATTTGATGTGTAGATGTAAATTTGGTAGAAAAATAAAACGTCTTTAACAAAAACCGACTACCAAAATATGCATGCACTTGTGTTTTGAAAGAATAACTTACTAAAAATAAACAAATCAATATCCAATTTTTCAAAATAACTCTATGACACTCTGATGATAGGGTTATGTGTAGGAGTCACCTTGATGTAAAAAGGAACATGCTCTCATGAATCTGATACCATATTGGAGAATGCCAAGATTAGAGAGCTTGAATTGATAACCTTCCACAAGTGAAATGATGAACATTATACGATGTCTATCATATAATATAAAGAGTGTATAATACAATGAGAAATTCTTGCTTATATAAACAAGTTAGAAGAGGTAGGAAGGTAGCAATGAACAACTGACTAATCCTCCAATAATGCAACACTTGTGAACCCACTTGACAAGTGTGTGAGCAAGTGACAAGTATGCATGCAATATGTGTCTCAAGTGATGAGGGCACATTTCTCAACGCTATGAAGTGAGACAAAATTCTAAAAGCCCCTAAGTGGGGACTTAAGAAATATGAATAAGACTCTCCTAGGTAGACTAAAAGCTAACTAATTTGATTAAGTCGCTATTTACACCAATAAACACTACTATAACTTATGTATGCATAAACTACCCTCCACCCATTCTAAAATAAATACAAAAAAATCAAACAACTTAAAATATTCAAATCAAATGTGTCGGTATTGGCATAGTGTGATAGTTTCAATGTGATGTTGTTCTTGCCACTAAGGTTCAAACTCCATTGACGTATTATTGTTGAGTGTTTATGTTAGGGATGAGATCACGTTTGTGACCTCACCGATTCTTGCCACCAAGGTATAGTTTAAATGTGATGTTGTTCTTGCCACCAAGGTTCAAACCCCATTGACATATTATTGTTGAACATTTATGTTAGAGATGTGATCCCATTTGTGACCTCACCAATTCATAACTCGGAATAAAAAGATTTTTAAAATTAAAAAAAATCCAAATAGAATGTAAGGAATGTGCTATACCTAGGTAAAGCAGGTTTTGCTCTTTGGCAGATGAATGCAGGTGCGGATGACGACGTCACCTAAGCTAAGCCTAGGCATTGGATAACTGAATTGAAAGGTGAAGTTGGAACATTAATGCTTTGGACTGTTAAAATAGGCAAAGCTTGTCACGCTTGTCTTGTCGGTAACATTGCCGATATTTGTACGCAAATTCAGACATGTCTGTGTTGTGCATTCAATTTTGATGGGCTGGTTGGTAAATACAATTCTGAGCGTATTTCTACGTGTTAAATGGAAGTCTTCAGAGAGGACGATCTCGTATCTTTCTGCCTGCTCACAAAGGGATTTCAGACTTCAGTTAACGTTCACACTTCACACGTGCATAGCCGATTCGTACCAAAGCTAAAAGGACCGACTCCTCCTCCAAAATAAGCTGAATAGCCTAAACGGCGTTTCTCTGTGTCATGTTTTCGAAACGATGTCTGTCAGACGCCTCCTCATCACGTGTACACACGCCTGCTCAGCGAAAGTTTTTAATTTGGCTCTGGAACGCTTAAACATGGCTTAACATGTTTTAATCATAAGTATTCTTATAACATCAACCGAGGTAAATGTTTGTTAATATTTATATATATAACAATAACTGTTTTTTTTTATATTGAGGAAAATGCAGATTACAAAGATGAAAATGCAGTAAAAAACTGTATGTACTTAGTACATAGGCACACAGCAAAGATCCCATTACAATAATACATCAGTATAACAAGTTGAAACAACAGAATGTCATTCAGCAAGACAAGAACAGCAGCGATACAACAAACAGGAACAACAAAATTACAAGAACAATAAGATGGAGCAGCAGCAATGAAATCCTTGGAAACCATGTACCAGCAATAACAACAATAATAGTTGCTTAATATGCAAGATTAGTTCTTAATGTCATTGAAAACAATATTTTAAGATTCAATTTCAAGACATTTAAATGAAGATATGTCTATTTCAACTATTTTGTGATTATCTTTTTTTATGGTTGTGAGATTTGGAGCTCATATACTTCAAATTATGGGTCAACATCAGATAGAATATTGATTAATATATTCATGCTAATATGAGATCAAACCTTCGAGCCATCATCTTGGTAGAATTCAATACTACTCATGAAATATTTCAATGAATTCGACTCAAAAACTATGCAATTGAATCCTAAAAAAAATATCATAATTTGACAACTGCGGAAAATACCTCCTACTTATTAGCTTTTCACATTACTTCAACAATATTCTATGTGAACATTATAATACACAAATATGTTTTTTCTTCCATAGTCATTATAATGAGTTGAGAAGAGCTTACAAATAAAACCATGAAATAGTTTTTAGCATAAAAAACTAATGCATAGTATATTTGAAAGCTCTTCTCAATTTATGATACATAGTTTGAGACTGATGGCTGCCTCCTAGATTAACTATCTTAGGTGTCTCTTGCTCTTGGATCCTCTATAGCGCCGTTAGTAAATCACAAATTGGAATCTTATTGGTAGAGAGAGCCTCCTCTTTATTGTGTCTCATTGACCTTGATATTGTTGGGCGACTGTCGTAGAGCTTTTTAATGAATACATTTTATCTTTCTACAGGAAAATTAAACAAGCGTATTCATATAAAGCTTTATAGACCTATCTCTACTTACATGGACCACACTTAGAGAGCCACTATCTTCAAAACATTAATGCTAATGAGATATGTATCTCCAATTTAGTGAGGACTCGTCTTCCCCCTACAATATACCAAACTCTAGCTACTTTGCAACCTAATGACACCTCTTGTACAACTTAGACTTTTCTCCCATCAACTCCACATCAAAACTAATCAAAGGCCCATTTTTTAATCTTTTGAAAGGTTCACTTAGTTCTTTCTAAACGCTCATAACTTATAAGGACCAACGATCTGTTCCTCTCTTCCCATAAAAAATGTTTGACCTTCATCCACAACTTTCAAAAGACGCATCCACAAAAACAATTCATACTAAATTAATTACTTCTTATTTCCAACCCTCTTAACCAACGTCCAAATCTATATAATAAATCTACAAAATATGAAAAAAGAAAACTATCTTTATAGATCCTTCAAATATCTGGGATAGCCACCAAATAACTTGGGAATTTTGAAATGAAAACCGTTCCAAGGCATAGGCATAGGAACTGAGCACTGTCACTAGAGTGTGCTCGTGAGTAAGTACGAGAGTCGAGAAAGACAGGTTTAGCTAATCAAACAGACTGCACGCATTATTCGTGGACAGTTCTTGGTCGAAAGATAGACCTGCAACTTGGATTATTCTTTGCCTATTCCAATACACACGACTGGTCTTGGTTCTATCAATTCCAAAGCTCAAATAAATACCAATATAATAAGCTTTTCTCAAAAGAGCCGATCATATAAATAAGAATTCACAGATCAATGCTGCTGATATTGTTTCTCAAGGGGCCAAATTTGATGATTGTATGGCCATTTTAATACACTCTTACTATAAAATACGGTATATAAAGTGAAGCGTGTACAACAAGAAAATTGAAGTGAGACATCTGGGCACATCGTATGTTTCCTTGTTTGAACCATTGGCTCTTCTGGCATTTCAAAGGCAAGTTGATATTGCTCTTCAACCTCAAAAGATACGGCACAAGGATCAGGTACAAAGAAGTAAGTAAAAGGCACATGTACATAACTTGTACCGATGAAAGTCCAGTTAAGTATTAAATGAGGATAACCTCCAGATTGTAAGGATGTTGGTAGAGAGTGTGTAATGGTTCTCTCTCACAATGGTATGTTTTAGGGTTTTCTTTATTTGATTCTAGATATTCATTTTGTGGGATAATTTTTGAAGTTGTTTTTATTATTAATTTTATTGTTCTTGGAGTTTGATGTTATTGCTCTTCAACGTCAAAAGATAGGGCACAAGGATGATGTACAAAGAAGTAAAAGGCACATGCACCTCACTTGTACCAATGAAAGTCCAATTTAAGTATTAAGTGAGGATAACCTCGAGATTCTAAGGAAGTTCGTAGATTCTGTGTAAATGGTTTGTTTTTGGTGTGCTTTAAGATTTTCTTTGTTTGATTCTAGGTATTCATTTTGTGGGATAATTTTTTAGGCTGTTTTTATTATTAATTTTATTGTCATTGGAGTTTGATATTATTGATCTTCAACGTCAAAAGATAGGGCACATGGATTGTACAAAGAAGTAAGTAAAAGGCAACATGTACCTCACTTATACCAATGAAAGTCTAGTTAAGTAAAGTGAGGATGGCCTCAAGATTGTAAGGAAGTTGGTAGAGAGTGTATAATGATTCTCTCTCCCACTGGTTTGTTTTTGGTATACTTTAGAGTTTTATTTATTTGGCTCCAGGTATTCATTTTGTGGGATGATTTTATCAGGTTGTTTTTATTATTAATTTTATTGTCCTTGGAGTACAATGTTATTGCTCTTCAACCTCGAAAGATACAACTGAAGGATCAGGTACAAAGAAGTAAAAGGTGTGTGTACCTCACTAGTACCAATGAAAGCCCATTTAAGTATTAAGTCAACATGACCTCAAGATTGTAAGGAAGTTGGTAGAGAGAGTGTGCATAAATATTCTCTATCCCAATGGTTTATTTTTGGTATGCTTTAGGGTTTTCTTTATTTAGCTCTATGCATTTTGTGGGATAATTTTTGAGGTTGTTTTTATTATTTATTTTATTTTCAATTCCATTTTTAGGGTGGATTAGGGTTATTAATGTAGTTTATGTTTTGCATCATGTAAGTGTTGTTTTGAATGATTGGAAGGAACAAAAGAAAGTTTACAAGCTTAATCTTTTATTGAAGTATGCCTAGTTAGGTTGCATAATAGAAGGAAAAAGGTGGAAAATATGTAAATCCTAGGCCTTAGCTAGAATCCTAAAAGAAACATTTAACAAAGCAATCCAAAGAGGTCTTAGATATCTCCAAGAGAGAGGTAAGCCTTTCATTACCAAATTTAATGGCCTTGATTTTGGTTTTGGTTTGTTTGATGTACAAAATTTTGAAGAACTCTCTTCTAAAACTCAAGTAGTCTCAAGAATTTACTAGAAGGTAAATAAACTTAGTAAACATGAGAGAGAATTTTTTTTTTTAAACATTTGCATAAGCACAAGAATAAAGTATAACTTTTCCAGATAAAATTCAAACTTGAATTCACATGTATTCATAACTAGAATCAAGATAATTCCTTACAATATTCATTTATATCACATAAGATACACTTAACATAAAGAATAGTTTTACCTCATAGGTTTTGACTATCATAAGCTAAACATGGAATTCACTGCATCTGAAATGTTGATCTCTATCTTCACAAGCCTCGAGAGTCTACTGCTACAGAGGGAGAGCATCATCCGAGTGCTTTTCCTCCAACCACGGACTCAAGTGGTCCCCCGCGCGCTTCCTAACTGGAAGTGACCCGGCCCTTCTCGAAGAGTATAGATATAAGGAACTGTCAAGTTTCTCCATCTCAGTCCTAGGGATGTGTCCTACAAAACTCAATCGACCATACAACTCTAGATCCCTTCTAGCTAAGTATGATCATTCTGATTGGTCATGCCTTCTAGACACTCACCTCTGACTCGTCTTGGAACTGTCTCATCCTATAGTTTACTTACTTTAATTAGTACTCTAGTCACAAACTAGTCTATATAGAAAATCCATTTTAGCCAAACTGACTTAGATCTAATCCTTAATCTAGGATATTCTTTCAATGTAAAAATTTAGGTATTTCAAACCTTTTTAAAAGTCCCTTATTGCATCCTTGCAATATCTAGGGTTTATGACTTCCTATCATTTTACTCTCAAGATTCAATACCTAACATGTTTGATGCGTTAAATCAAGTTTCGACATTATCGTAGAATCTCTTAAGGTATTATAAAGACTTCCTGCCTTGTTCTATGGTTTATCAACCTTTCATTGTCAATCAATATACCTACATATATACAATGTCATATTTGACATAAGTGTTACATATTTCCTATATCCACTTTGTTTCAATACTAGGGTTTAACTTCTCTAACCCAATACATGGAAATATCAAACATCCTTGTTCTCCAAAGATAATAGCATTATCGAAGCAAAACATAAGAGCAATTACTTCTAGTCTACCCAGACGACTTAGCATTTCTCAAATTCACATTTCTTATAACATGAGTAAGCATGATATCCGAGGATTATCCTCATTGATATATATATATATATCTTAATGAGTGTCATTACCTCTCATGGCTAGTACCTGACTAAGTTTAATCCTCCAACCTTAATAGGTTAGATTCGTAAGAGACAATAAGTTGCTTCCAACTTCCTTGTCTATTCAATTTTATTCTCATTCAAATAAGGATAGGGTATATTATCATCCTTTATATAAGTATGTCGCATATACCTATAACAACAATCTCAAGTACAATAGACATGAAGGTTAAGTTTCGGTCTCCCAACATCCCCTTCTCGAAGTTGGTTACGACATTGATACCAAGTATTGGAATAACGAAATTCCTTTGTACACATAGTTCTAAAATAAGTTCAATAAAGACTACAAGATCCATATCATTACATTGTCAAGATCTCTCTTTCTCTTGAGAACCATAACATAAGCAACCAATTCTATCAAGGCTATCTAGGGTTCCACATTCTTGGATCACCTATTTCCTTAAGCATGTATTTCAAGGAAATTTGACGAGAGGAATCTTAATCCCTACAAGAAACATTTATCTGTGTTGTATCCTCCTTGCATCAATATCGTGATGATATTATCTCACCAAGAAGTCCCTTGAGAGGACTAGCAAGATTTTCCTATGGATTTATCCTAGTCTTTAACATCGACTAAGGATCTAATTCCATTTTCCTTATTTTCCCATTACCATCTTAAAATCCAAATTCAATAATATGAGATAATACAACATAAGTATAGTGCACTCTAGCTTTCTCTAGACCTCTTAGGTGCTATACAAACCCTCATTATTCTAGGAATATGAATATGCTATAAAATAACCATTCTTTGACTAACGTCAATCAAATAAACCTAAAAGTTTTATTCACATAACAATACTTACAATCCTATTGATAATCCAATGTTCACTATCTTTCATCTTAAATGATTTATGAACTCATATTAGAGTTTCCTCAATACTTCGAATATTCTAAAACATAGTTGTTAAATTCTTTAAATGTTATCATATCTCCAATCCTGGATATTCCAAATGAGATCAATATCTCTATATTGCTCTGGATGAATGGATTTCAAGCACAAGCTTGTCAACTTTTCATACCTTATTCTTG
Source organism: Sequoia sempervirens (assembly GCA_007258455.2). NCBI lineage: Eukaryota > Viridiplantae > Streptophyta > Pinopsida > Cupressales > Cupressaceae > Sequoia > Sequoia sempervirens. The sequence continues at coordinate 12,532 of VDFB02229006.1, forward strand.
TGTTTGGAAGGCAGAGCCAACTGAATATCTTTATTATTGCATAGGAACTCTAATGAGATATTCATCTCTGGTTACCGTTAACCATACTAGAAATAATTTGAAGAATGATATAATGAATTTAAATATTAGTGTCGAACAGAATTTAAAGCTCAATATGTATATCAATATAGATGAAGGCACTCGATTTTTTGTTTATTCAAGACTTTACACTTGTCTTAGAGACTTCATATCTCTTAGGAATTTCCATTTTGAAATGAAGCTTAAGCTACAGGAGTTTATGGCGAACACACAAGGTAATAAGGCCAATTCATACCTGAGCAATTGTCCCAAATATACTCATATGTTACACTTTGCTGGCTCCTCCAGTCTGTGACAGCCTTCTTGTGATACGAGACAACATTAAGTGTCTTCCCCACTGTGCATGAGATTCCTGTCTCCATTTGCACCCCCCATTTGAATGATCTTAGGGACCCCCTCCATGCATGATATGTACCAAAATGTATATCTTCCAGATGCATTCAAAAACTACCAAGCAAATAACTTCCCCCTCGAGTAAAGAAACTTCTTCTGCCTTTCTAGAATCCCCTCTTCCTACGCTCCCCCCCCAAAACCGTTATAAGAAGATAACTGAATATATTTCTTTTTTCTTCTTTCCCTCTCGAAAGGTTCATTCATCACTTCCTAGAAGCTTAAGTTGGTTTACTATTTGTAGAAATAAGAAGTGATGGGCAGCGCTACAATCATGGGATTGAAGCCACGGTAGCAAGCACGATGCAGTCCACTAAGTCTTAAAGCAGATCAAACTTGATATATTAACTTATAATATAATAGAAACGTGCTCCTCTATAACGAGGGTCGAGCTTACACAAATACCAAAGCTACACCACCAATAAGAATTAAACAAACCTCATGCGTACTTTACTAAGTATTAAATATTTTACGTTAAGAAAAGGTAGTGAAATATAAGGTGGTTGTCCACTCTATTGGTGTGCTAACCCACATTTCACCTAATAGCACTGACAAATATATAAATGTTGTCATGCTTTACTAAGCATGCAACTATTAGATAGCTTATATTTATAACCTACCTAGGAAATGTATAAGTATATAAGTTCAAGAATTTATTATCTTATTTCTCTGGTATTTATATGCATATAGTTATATTTATATATACATAAGTGTTAACATGTAACTTTGTTCCAACTTCTCCAAGTTTTACAATATCTTTCAATTATAAAAATACCCTCTTGATAGTTGACTTCAATTTAGAAAAAGATAAACTCATACTTCAACTTAATATGAATTAAATATATATAAACATATATCATCGTAATGATTGTATGTCCTTATAATTCATTTGACAAGGTGTGTGATTGGGGTTGAGGTATTGTCCCCCTCACAATCTTGTGTATATATATAAAAACATATAAACTAGCATATATGCATTTACTCCCTTTCGAGTATATCCATTCAAACACATGAGAACTAATGACTATCGATTAGTCCTTATCGACAGTCAAACTTTCCTTAACATAATTCAACAATAGTCGAATAGAAATATTGACTTACACCGAAAGGTTGAGTACCACTTACTTGACTCAACTAAGTTTGCTAATTAACACCAAGACATGACTTAAGATGGCGACAACTTGTTATATTCCTTGTATCTATACTCTTCTCTCCAATGATGCTCTCCCTCCCTTTCTCGGAGGTTAGAAACCTGATTCCTGAATGCAATCTTGCAAACACTAACTTGAGATTGACATATCATTAATCATTTCATAATCTCTATGAAATCAACACATATTGACAACTTTTAAACACATTTCAATTTTAGTGAAATATACGTAACTCAAGAAAACATTGATTTCTCCAGACATTTTTCCTCAACATCTAATCATTGAATCATGCATAATCATCTACTAATTACTTCAAAAGTAAAATGTAAAATAGAGTTAAAGTTAGGGATGTAACATATCTCTCCCCGTAAGAGTCATCGTCCCCGATGATCCAATCCATCAGAAATCTTAATAAGATAAATATTTTGTTTATCCTGCAAAAGCATAAGTAATTTAGAATATATTTGATATAAAATCATGGTAAACTTTCCATGGAATTTTACCCTTTAGATACCGGTCCCACTGGACCTTGCATTTAAGAAGCTCGATCATGACCACTCCCTGGTCCTATACCTGTAAAACATTCTGAGAATATAATTATCATCTGTTATATACTTTCAAATATAATTCATATAAAGCATTTTACCTCCTGGTAATAGCTAAGAATAGAATGATTCTTTAATCAATCGAATTGATAACTTCAAGAATTTTTGAAGATTCCTTTATTTCAAGGAGCTAGTTAAGAAAGCATTCATTACTTTATGAAACTTTTCTATCTATTATCATCTTTCACCAATCTCTTTGATTGGTTTGATTTGTTTATCCATTTCTGATGACATTTCGGGACTAATGCTAATCCTATCTTCTAGCTTACCTAGCTTATAGGAGTTCGACATCTTTTCCT
>VDFB02229007.1:0-19900 GCA_007258455.2 Sequoia sempervirens
AAACACATCTAACAATGATGGTAAGAGAGTTAGGGGTAGAAAGGGTGGCCTATTCATTGGAGTCACTTATTCCCGTGGCCGTTGGCTTGCCTATATATGGTATTCTATTCGTTTTCTTTCTCTGTTTTTTTTTTTTTTTTTATATGTTAGTTTCTAATTAAAATGTAATGTATTGAACAGTATATCACTATATCTTGCTTCAAGAAAAAATGTCTGTCAAGATTTTTATATCAATACTTTAGGTCGTATTGTCTAGCTCATATTTAGGATGTTTTCATTTTTCTGTGGGTTAACATTTCAAGTCATATTGTCTGAGCTCATATTCAGGATGATTCCATTTTTCTGTTGGTTAATTTTTTGTGGCTCAAAGGTTAATTGGAAACTTTCTGGGCGATGCTTAGAGAGTTCAATAATAATGAATTCCTGAAATGTCTAACAAACAATATATTTCACTACAAAAACGCTAATAATGTTTGAATGTCATTTGTCTGCAGGCTTAAGAATCATAAACATCAACTAGATCTTGGTGAGTTTACAATGTTAGTTTTTTTTAAATTGTTTTTGCATGTGTAGGATTTTTTAATAAAAAGGTTAATAATAGAGAGAGTTTCATTATTTTGAGTGTTATATATTATTAATTGTTAAGTCAAGATCAAATAATATGTTAATAAAACAGATTTTAAGAAAACTTTAATTATAAAACCTTTCAACAAATAAATTATAGAAATTTAAATTTTTAAATATTTTTTATATCTTATATTTTCAAATTTTCAAATGTACTAAAAATCATATTTTATTATATTAAAATATACTGTAAAAATAAATATACTATATTTTTAAAAAAATTAGTATAAATATCCATTTCATAAAAAAAAAAAAAATTAAATTGTATAATTTTAATAAATTTCCTTTTATTTTAATGTTAGGTCGACATTTTATTGCTGAGGCTGCAGCCAGGTCAGTGTTCTAAAATTTCAGCTTCATATTTTACGATTAATATTGGTTGCATGTAGTTTATTGTATATCTGTTATAAACGGTTAGTATGCAGGTCCTCAGACAAAGCTATGTTAGTCATACGTGACGGAGACGGGAGGTTAAATTATCCTGAAACAGATTATGACATGAATTTAATAAAAGAGGTTGGTTACAACAATTTTGAAACAATATGTTAAGTATGTCACTTCTTTACATTCTTGAGCTTATTCATTTTCACTGGTTTTGCAGTGGAGAAAGGTTTTTAATGTTGATGTGAAAAAATTTGGAGACGAGCTCATTGAACAATCAAGCGGATATTCAGAAGGTTGTACTAAAGGGTTAAATAATGAAGCTGGGCATGAACTTCTGGAATTGATAAATGAACATAAAATGTTGGAGATGAGGAGACATTGAAATTACAAGATCCATCTCATTTTGAATACACGAGTCTTACTTACATATGTGGGCTTGTAACTACCTGCTTAAAAAAAATATTTAAAATATACATACATTTTCTTAATAATTATATGAGCTTGTAACTGTTTGTCACTATACAGATATTTTTTTCGTGGTTGTTTCAAATACATTCTTCATCTAAAAACCCTTCAAAAATATTGAATTGACATGCATCCAATAATTTTTTGAGTTATTTATGTTGCTATGGGTAAGACCATTCTAACTATATCAAGCCTTTTAATCGGTGCAATTTGTTAGCAAATAATGTATAATGTACTACTTTGCAGTGTGTGGGGGTGTGTAATTGTTCAACCGCCCCTCTTCTATGCTCAGCCGCTTCCCTTCCTCTGCGATATATGCACCTGTTATTTCGAATAATAAGATATCCAGTTTTTATGCATTTTATATCCTATGGTATCAGAGCTGCGTTCTATGCTGGAAATATAATTTCAACTACTCCTCTTTGCCCTGTATCAGCATTGTATCATAGTCAATCTCAGCATTAAAGACAAATATTGAGGATAGATTTTGGCAAAGATTTGATTTGATTGCTTATTTACTCATGCCAACTTTCACACATTCTCTGGATGACTCAAGATATATTATATTCAGTCCTTTCTCCCTCAGTCATGCTTAATTCTCTATATATTGTATGAGTCTTATTTTGTATGCACTCCCAAATGCTGTCCAGCTCGGCAGAGCTGTAAAGATAGAGAATGGTAGTTGCATGTTGATGTCTGAAAGAGCAGAAGCTCGAGTAATGTCATCGGAATGTTCAATGAGCAGCAATTCAGAAGATTTATAAAATCATCTATGTAACGTTTTTATTTAATCAATATATAGTTTTAGGTCTGCATTTTCTATTTTTCTCCTGCCATTGCATTCCTAAGCCTAGGTTAGAGATAGAATAAGAGATCCCTACCTGTTCAAATTCAAGTAGTCCACCAAGCTGAAGACAGTTAATTAATGCGAAGTACATGAGTTTCTTGAATTGCTGCTGAAATAGTTGTTTAAAGCTATTTGAAGATTGCATCTCACCCAAAGGATCACAGGGAAATAAAGAGTGATCACTGCTGTTAAAGTGTGGTGTATATAGCTGCTCAGCAGTCAAATTTAGAGCATGGTATTAGTTGCCGCTATTCAACTTTGCTGTGCAGCCAGAGTAGCCGATGGAGAGTTTAAAAGAATTCACAGTTTTTAGGAGTCATTGCATGCATGAGGAGATGCCCAGAATTTAAGGATGTTTGCAGTTTTAAAGCAAAATAAAAAGCAGTCACAAGCTAGCTGCCAGTCAAGATCACTGTTTATAGAAACCGCTGGTCAGCCCTCTATCTCCTAATGGCAACCAAGTCTCTCTCAGTAGTGAGCCTATCCACCTCAGCTTGTAATACCTAGACCCGTGCATCCTTAGTCTAGAATTGCTCTTGAAAATCTATGATATGCTGATCCATTGACATGTCTCCCTCTACCTCCTCCATAGCCTCCAAAATAGGCACATCCTAATTGCCCTCACTCATACCCTCTCCCAGCACAATCTCCTCCTGAACTGCTCTCTTCTCCTCTCCCATCTCTTCCTCCCCCATCTTCTACTTAGCCTCCTGCATGGCCAACTCCTACTCTCCCTCCGGTTTGGGTCCTACTTCATTGGGGAAATCTTATTTCGATCTGTTAAGGGGTCAAGCCTGTGTGCAGCCCACCATGCATCATACTCGGATTTCTCCACCACATTAACAACCTATGTGCTGACACCTAATTCAATAGGAGACAAAGCATCAATATCCTTCTCTGCCATCGCTACATTAATCATTTGTCCCCATTCAGTGATCCCTCACAAGGACCTACGAAACTCTATTTTACTAATGGGAAACCCCTATCCTCCCTGAACTATTTGAGAACCAACTCTAGAAGGTACCACTCGATAATGTGTTGTGATTGCATTGTCTTCACAATCAGATAACGTGCCTGCCGATAATAGGGAAAACACTCTCCCTCATCCTCCCATGGTTGACGGATGAAGCAAGCAAATCAATGGCATGACGTTAATACTCGACATCACCAACCTTGGTACGTGTGAAAAATCCTCCATACAAGAACACATATGGCATCCCTACTCCTAGTTGTCTCCCAATAGGAGGTCAGAAGGAAACGATGTGCTCCTGAGCCCAAATCATAAGGATATCGTCCCACATTTGATGGACTATGCCCCTCTGTAGGCAGCATTGTGTAATTAAAAGTATAACATTGCTAGAAGGCACAACCCTCGCACATACACCATCCTACGGGTCATCGTTCCAATCAACATCTCTCCCCATCCGATAGGAAATTTGTGCCCTTGTCAATCAGGAATGATAATCCCCCCAATCATAGTGCATAGAACCATGATGAATCTCTCATATCTATTAGCTATCACATCCCACCATATCTCGTACTCCTTTATGTCGAGCTCCATAATGTCCTCCAATATCACCGTGGCCTCTCCTATCGATAGCTGGAAGGAGTTGGTCTCTGAGTGCCACCTCTTAGCTAGCACAATCAGTAATCTCCTATTATCCCTAATCATGGGCATGAAAATAGCATAGTATAAGCTGAGGGAATGCAACTAATCTCTCTTCTTGTCAAGTAGTTGATCTCGTAGTCTGCAACTGGACGACCAACTCTCCCAGGGGCAAATGGGGTCGTATCTCACCTATGATCACAAGAAAGCACATTGCATCAATTGAGAACTCTATCCATCCCTATTTGACCTCAACCACAAAAGAAATTTTATCCAAAACTGGGGCAAAACCCTAATCAAGCAAACACATCACACTATGTAACAAATGCGTCTCACTAGTCAAATGTGTCACATTGTCTAAAAAAAGTGAATCACTAGGAAAATGTGCCACACATTTGCATATGTGACTTAAAAATTCAAATGCATCATACGGTCTAATGCACGCATCACAAAAATCACTTGCAGCCTACAAACAAATTATTATGTTGTATCAATAAACATGCATCACACAATCCCTCACATGTGACTCAGAATGTCACTTGCATCATTCTAGACCACAATTGTGTTGTATGAATCACATGTGGCACTCTTAATAGTTGTGTCACAAATACATTTGATAAAAATTAACTAGCAAATGCATCGCATCAAGCAAATGCGGCAAACCACCCCACTTGCGGTGAGCACGGTAGCAAATGTGGTGCATGGCATGCAGCACATCCACTTGCCCTCATTAGAGCCATAAAATCTAGCAAAAAAAAGACAAAATGATGAAGGAAAGTGGTACATATTCCATCCCTAGATCCCTCTAACCATTTGTAGGCACAAACTCTGAATTCACGATGTGAGGAGTGTCGTACAGGTGACATCTTAGCAACAGCTCTGTAGCAAAGATACTCTCAAAACTCACTATTCACTCCAGTAAAAATGCATAAGTGACCAAATTACCCCCAAAATAATATTTATACACCCCTAGGGTAGGGTTTTTACGAGATGAATCCAATGTTGAGTCCAAAACCCTAATGTAAATATCTTGAAGGTCCTGAAAGAAAATATTTTTGTTGTAAATGTCTTATCCACTATCAAATTTTCTTATCAAAATAAATTTTCCAAAAAAATTGAAACTTTTTCAAAGCTTACAAAATTTTGTGCAGGGGCATAGGTCTATCTCATCTTCATCATGACACACCAGGGAATATTCTTGCTTGACTAATACATATATATTTTGTCACTAATTAATGCTTTCACTCTATAGTTAAATAAATTCTCATTTATTTAATTATTGATTTTCATTTTCCTACTATAATTAAATAATTATTTTCATTATTTAATTATTCATTAGCCTTTTCTTCCAAAATTTAATTCCCACCATTTTCCTCCACTAATAAATAATTATTTTTTATTATTTAGTAATTTATCTTTTCCTCCACTTTCTAATTAAATAATTGTTTCCAATTATTTTAATTAAAAGTCAACTCTCCCTCTCTTTCTAGAATTAAATAATTTTATAATTATTTAATTTACTCCAACCACCTATTTTTTTGTGACAATTTTATCTCTTATTTCAATTAATTTCACCCAAGTGATAATGTTTTATTACCTTTTAATCTCCACTGTCCATCCTTAACTAAACCCTATTTTTTCCCTAACCCTATTTCCTTGCTTCTTAAAACAATCTCATCCATGGATCTCCATCATTCAATCTTACCCCTTCTTTCAAATTCGGGTTTCTATAAAAGAGACCTATCCCTTTCATTTCAAACCCTAGAGAACCAAAAAAAATGATATTTTATTGTCACTATCACTAAGGTTACAACCAAGAATATAAAGCAAAACAAAGAAGATCAATGAAGGTGATTCAACCATGGCATATGAATTATGGTAATACTGCTTTATTATGCAAGCATATAAAGCAAAATGGAGAAGATAAATGAAGGAGATTCAACCATTACATATGAATTATGGTAATATTGCTTTATTATTGTTTATGTTTCTATGTTCATTTATGCTTCATTAATGGATTAAGGTCTTTAAGGTTTAAGTTTTATGTATTTGATTGTTGATACTATTGATTCATGCATTTTACCTTGATTTCTACATATATAAAGAATGTATTATATGTAAAATTGATAATATTTTCCCTCAACTTTATGATATTTGTAGGTAAATGGTTAAGTAGACTAAATGATTCTTTCAATGTCAAAACTTTGGAGAGTGGATGAATCAACTTTAGAACCATTCAAGGAGCCTATTGAAGGAAACTTGGGTTTGGAAACCTATTTGAAGAGGGAGGTAAAGTTGAAATTCAAGTACTTGCAGATGATACTTCTAAGCCTACAATTCAATAGATGGATTGTGCAGATACAGATGCTGCACTTGAAGACTCACTTGTAAGTTATACATTTAGATATTTTTATTCTGTTATGAGGCTTTTCTTAAATAATTATATGTTGTCTTATAATTTATTTATTTTCAATAGTGGTCACAAGAAAATGGTAGATCAATATTTGAATGCACATACCGTTAAAATATATTTAAGAAATTGTACAAATGGCAGCAGGGAAATTCACTGTGGGAAAATTCACCATCAACAATTCACCTCAAGAAAATTCACGGCCATGACAAATTCAACTCATGAAAAATTCACTGCCATGAATTGCTGGTGGTGAATTTTCTTACAAATATTTGTTCTCTTAAACATTGATAGTCTTTAATATATTATTTTAAATTTATTTAGTCTAAGTTGGAAGATTCACTATATTTTTTTTGTCATATTTATACTTTTCTAATATTCTTATTACTTTTCCTTTTTGAACCTTTTTTTTTGTTTCTTTTCCTTTTGATGAGGCTAAGGAGATAGGATAGGCCAAAATATAAATGAACATATACAACAAGATTTAGGTGGTGATTTATATTTGCTATTTGGGTTCATTTTTTAGAAAAATATAAATATATACTTTCTTAAAATTTGAGAGCTTCTTCTTCTTATTAATTTTTTTCTGATAATTACCTCTTTTTATCATAATTTTTATTTATGTATAATATGATTTATTTTGATTCTAGTTTTTAGTGAGAATATAGATAATTATACAAATGTGCTATTATATTTGACTAGTGGTAAAAATATTTATATTATTAAAATTTGACGTTTTTATTTAAAATTTAATCAATATAAATTAAAAGATTCACTCTTCATTGTGATAATTATATTCTTTTCTCATAATTCTTATGTGGGGACTAGAGAGACTAGACCTGTGACTTCTTGCCTACAAGAAGATACTAGACCTATGAGCCCTTGTCTACAAGAGGAGGCTTTAGCCAACTAGGGGGAGACTGAATCTCATGAACTTTTTCTATAACAAATTTTTTTAATCAATCGAGCCAAGATCCCATGCCAAGATTTTTTTAATTTTTATTGTTATTATGATAATTATATTTTTTCATATTTTTACTTGCTTTGGATGTTAACTATTTTTATTTATGCTTTAAAGGTTTCTAATGAGAATTTTATTAATCAAATTAGAAGTGAAAAAATAATGATTTAGCTAGCAAGATTTTTTTTTTGTTGGGTAAATCACTATTGGCCTTAGACAGCCCAACCGTTACGATTTAGCTAGTAAGTTTAAAAAATAATATTTATGTTTACATTTATTCTTTTAAGTTCAAAAATTTAGTATCTTTTTTATTTAATATGACAATTAGATTTTCTCATAATTTATATTTATAACATTATTTGCTATAATAATAACTTGCGAAAACATCATAGATCTTGTTAAGAATGAATCAGTGCACAAATACATTTTAAAAAATAATTAATTAAATGTGACAATTATAGTTTTTCTCATAATTTTTATTTTTTATTTGAAATATTATTTTCTATAATAATAACTAGTGAAAACATTATAGATCTTATTAAGAATGAATCACTACACCATGGTTTTGTCAGTATGTTATATTTTTTGTTTAAATGCATTTAAAAAATATACAATGAGCTCGCAAGTTTGGTAGTATGCCATGAATTGCTAGTGGTGAATTTTCCATGGGGTGAATTTGTCAACCATTAGTCAATTGGTAAGATAGGTATATTTTTCAATGTGCTATATTTTATACATAATTTCCAACCTAAACCTACTACCAACGATTAAAAAAACTATTATATATTAAGAAATTAGTTCAAATATTTATATTATGTAAATTTCAACATTTTATTTCTACAATAATAAATTATTGGTAGTGAATAAGAATGAACCATTTATTCAGTTGATAGGTTGTATTTGCTGTTTGTATATCTATTAGAAAAATCTAGGAACTAGTTAGGTGCTAGTTAGAATTGGAGGATTTAACATAAGATGATATTTGATTTAGGACTAGGATTCATAAGTGCACCAAAAGAGGTAAATCACTTGTTAGGACAATGCATTTATGACGTCAATAGAAAGTGACATAAAACATGGAGGTGAAAGAACCAATTTTGTACTTTTCTCCTCTACATTTTTCCCTTACTTTAGTCTAAACATAAATCTAAGTGAGCAAACATTCCAACATAAAAATAAATAAAATTATATAATTTTTTTATACTATTAAAAAACAATTTGTAGATACGCTCATTTTGTCATCATTTTGATCGTGTTTGGGTGTCCATACTTATGTGAGAGAGATCCTATTATTTCCTAAGGAAAACTTAATATAGATTGGTAGTTAAGGAGGCATATTTATCAAATGCACATGAAGGCAAGTCCTAAGATTATGGAAATTAGTTCTTCAAAGGGGTAATTATTAACTAATGAAAGTAGAGTGTTTTTTATTTTATTGTTTGAGGGTTCAACTCAAGTAGGTGGGATAGAGCTTCATGTGTGAAAAGAGTAGCAAGCTAGGTGGAGGCAATGAGGAATCAAGTATTTGGTGATGATAATCTTGTGGAGTGAAGGTACCTTAGTGCTTGATGAAGGGATCATCAACCCTTCTTCATCAATTAAATAATCTTAGGAATTAAACCCTCTTAAAGGATGGTGATCCAATAATTTGGATGAAGTTAACATTTGAACAATCAATGCCATGTCATTGTATCTTGTAGAGATTTTCCAAGTAGTCCAATCAAGGAATTTTCCATCAAACTAGTACAAAAATTATTTTATAAATACTATTAATCTGTATCATTCTTTTGAATGTTTTGGATATTATGGGATGCCTTGGAATCTTGGTTAGTGGATGAGGCAATTTATAGGATTTATTTAACCCATTTGGAGCCTCATAAATTTAGCTATAAATATTGTATTAGTAAACAATGTGAAGATTTAATCAAAAGTGAAATTTGTTTAAATATTTAGGTTTCCCAAAAAATAGTACAATTTTAAAATACTGGCACCTAATTTTATGTTTGGATGGAAAAGCTATGCCCCATAGAATATCTTGATAAAAGTGGTTATCGAAGTTGAGTTGGCATTTTCTTGAGTGATCTAACCATTACTGGAAGGGGTTGAAGAGGCATATTATTTTGAACTTGAAAGTTAAAAATAGGCTAATCGTCCTATAAGTAGATAGGGAGCCTAAAAAGAAACAACAAATAATTTTATCTATCTATCTTTTGGTAATAATCTTGTATAATTTTGTGTGGTAGTTTTAAGGAGTTATTGTAAGTCTTTTTTATTCTTGGAGAAGGTTTAATACTCTTGTTGAGAGCATATAGAGCCATTATGGAGAGTATGTGATTTTTAATTTTTTAAATTTTTTTCTTGAGTGTTGTAGAGCCCTTTAGTTATTCTAGAGCTTGTTGAGGCTGAGTTGGCATTTATAAAGCCATAATGCTTCACCTATCCATAGTAGAATGGAAAGTAATTTCTTCCTGGACTAGAGATTTTCTAGTTAGAGCGGGTTTTGTTTAGGTGAACTTGTATGAGGAATGTCCAAATTTATGGAGCACTACTAAATATTGATGTAAGAAAAGATAAAATTATGCGTTATAGAGCTCTTCAATGGTGCTAGAGCTGTTAAGGTTGAGTTGGCCTTTGTAAACTCATTGTTCCACTAGAGAATTTTGTGTGATAAAAAATTGATATTATTTGTGTATGGATCTCTACTATGATGTGCTTTTATTACTTTTTATATTTGTAATCCATTAAAAGTTGTAAAGGTAGTTTTAAATTATATTATTAGATCTTGCATTCAAGAATCTATTATTGATGAACTTGTGTGATGAATATCCTTCAAATTTATGGAGCACTACTAAATAATTGTATAAATAAAGATAAAAATTATTGAACACACTATATCATTGTAATAACTAATACTTTTTCTAGTATCATATTATGCATTCAATAAAGATAAATTTATTAGAAAGAGTGCATGTGAAAGCACCATCAAGCTTATCAAAGTTATGGTTTTATAAAAAAAATTAATTAGAAAAAAACATATACATAACAAGATTTTGTCTCTGTATGCATTACTGTGCTTGCTAAAATGGGAGGAGAAAGAAAAAGAGTTGGGCCAGACAGCTTTGAGATGCACACAAGAAACACTAAAGCGTGGAACAAAGTTAAAAGTGGGGGTTTACTCCCTTTTCTAGAGAAACTCCATGGGTCTAATCAGGAAGCAACAGAGCTTTCTGAGAAGAATTGGGACAATGGGGAAATAACCCTTTTTGGCAGGAAAGTCAAGATTGATGAAAATCTCATTGCTGAAGCGACTGGTATGTCTACTGAAGGACACAAATTTTTTCGAGACAGGAATTTCTCTGATGAAGCGGTGGTCATATTTCCAAAGAAAGACAAGGAAAAATTTATACTTGTGAAATTTTCCAACAGTTACTTCGAGGCCGACACCATTAAAGCTCTTTAGAGAAAAGTTCTTCGCATCATTATGGAGTATATCACCCTGGATGGTCAGTTCACAAGGGCCTACAACTATCATTTTGCCTTGCTCAATCATTTTTGCTATAAGGTCAGGGTTTCTCTCCCCTACTATTTACTTTGTTCCTTAAGAAAAAGTTTGGAAGACCATAAGAAAAACCCTAAAAGATATCCTATATTACATACTGGTCTGATAAGGTTAATTTTTGAACACTTCCAAAATCTGTTGCCCCCTACTAACTTGGATGCCTCTTTGGCATCTGAGGAGGATGACACTAAACCTAGCTATTCGGGGAATATACCAATTTTGAGTCCGATAAGGACGGTCCTAGATCTGCCCTCTGTCCAAACTAGCAAGAAAATCCAAATCCATAATCCCCAGCCTGTTAAATTATGCCCTGCTTCTGAGCCTGGAAGCTCTACTCCCAAAACCAAAGGCGCTGGAAAAAAAATCCCTTTTAAAAACCCTGTTTCGTATTCTGAAGATTCTCCTGAATATGAGGATTCTGGTGCAAATAATAATTCTTCCTCTGCTATCCCGTCGACAGACAGAGATGTTAGAACTGGATCCCCTAGAGCCTCTGACCCTGTAAAAAGTTGCCTCAATCTTGATAGGGAACCTACTGTTGATTTTTTGGGCATAGCTAGGAATAATGCTGTGGACCATTTCAGAATGTCAAAATGGGTCTTTCATGAAATTAATGACCTAAAAATTAAAAACTGGGCCCTCCAGAGTAAATTGGAAGAAGTGGGAGCTAAGGTTTTCGCGTTATGCAAGAAGGATGAAGAGCGTAATGAGAACATTGCTAGTAAAGAGATCCAAGACAATACGGGTAAGGACAAAAGGATAGAAATTGACTTGGAAAAAATAAAAAATATTGTGAAGATAATCACTGAACATAATAACAAAATGGCAAGACATAATGCTATCATTATCAACGCAATGACTGGAAAAATGGATAAAGCTCAACAGGGGTCCTTGGTTGTTGATTTGGAAGAGGTGAAAGATAAAAACCGGGAAGAGGACATTGGGATTTCGAAGAGAACCAGGGCTAATCTGAAAAGGAAGGCACCCCCTACGCCACAGATGATTCAAAATTTCAAGAAGGGTGTCCAAGATATGCAGGATGTGGAGGTCGAGACTGAGATTATTCCGAAGACTCTGGATTAGTTGATGTTGGTTTTTTGGTCTGCGCTTCAGCTGGTTCTTAGGTTGTCCTTCCTGGCTCTTTTTGGCCGATTTTTCTTTTTCTGAAGCCTGTTTAATTAGTTGGACTTTTTAGTCCTCTCCTTTTTTATGTTGTAAACTTTGTGGTTTCGGGTCCCTGTAAAACCCGTTTTTTCCTTTATCAAAAACAATGGGAGGGGAGCGAGACATCAAGAGTAAAGCATCATGTACACATAGTCATTGTCAACTAAAAACTTAGAAATATCATTGTGAGAGTATGATTTTATGACAATGAGGCCAACATTTTGGATATGATTTAGATAATTATCATCACGAATCAGTTATTTTTGAATCCATCATTACTATATACAAAGGAGGATATATAGAAAGTTTATGTCTAAAGGATATGAATGTAAGTTGTACGCTCAATAATAATTAATTTAGACGTCTAATGGAATGATAAGATAATCAATAATAATTAGATACTAAATTAATTTATGAGCTCAATGATAAGATAATAATTGTGGCACCCCCTATGATAAGATAATAATTAGATACTAAATGAAAAGATAATCATTGTGGCACCCCATATGCCACAATGATTCAAACTTTCAAGAAGGGTGTCCAGGATATGCAGGATGTGGAGGTCGACACTGAGATTATTCTAAAGACTCTGGATTAGTTGCTGTTGGTTTTTTGGTCTGCGCTTCGGCTGGTTCTTAGGTTGTCCTTCCTGGCTCTTTTTGACTGGCTACTGTTTATTCTGGATTTTTCTTTTCTTGCAGCCTGTTTAATTAGTTGGAATTTTTAGTCCTTTCCTTTTTTATGTTGTAAACTTTGTGGTTGTAAACCCCTTTTTTCCTCTATCAAAAACAATGGGAGGGGAGCGAGACATCAAGAATAAAGCATCATGTACACATAGTCATTGTCAACTAAAAACTTAGAAATATCATCATGAGAGTATGATTTTATGACAATGAGGCCAACATTTTGGATACGATCTAGATAATTATCATGATTTTATGACAATGAGGCCAACATTTTGGATACGATTTAGATAATTATCATCATGAATCAGTTATTTTTGAATCCATCATTACTATATACAAGGAGGATATATAGAAATTTTATGTCTAAAGGATATGAATGTAAGATGTACGTTCAATAATAATTAATTTAGACGTCTAATGGAATGATAAGATAATCAATAATAATTAGATACTAAATTAATTTATGAGTTGAGATTTAAGATACTACGATAAATAGACCATAAAATAAAATGAAATATTGGGGGATTACTACAAATCGGATCGATGTGGATGTTGACTACTATGTTGTTGTGATATCTTGATAAAAGTGGTTATCGAAGTTGCGAGTTGGCATTTTCTTGAGTGATCTAACCATTACTGGAAGGGGTTGAAGAGGCATATTATTTTGAACTTGAAAGTTAAAAATAGGCTAATCGTCCTATAAGTAGATAGGGAGCCTAAAAAGAAACAACAAATAATTTTATCTATCTATCTTTTGGTAATAATCTTGTATAATTTTGTGTGGTAGTTTTAAGGAGTCATTGTAAGTCTTTTTTATTCTTGGAGAAGGTTTAATACTCTTGTTGAGAGCATATAGAGCCATTATGGAGAGTATGTGATTTTTAATTTTTTAAATTTTTTTCTTGAGTGTTGTAGAGCCCTTTAGTTATTCTAGAGCTTGTTGAGGCTGAGTTGGCATTTATAAAGCCATAATGCTTCACCTATCCATAGTAGAATGGAAAGTAATTTCTTCCTGGACTAGAGATTTTCTAGTTAGAGCGGGTTTTGTTTAGGTGAACTTGTATGAGGAATGTCCAAATTTATGGAGCACTACTAAATATTGATGTAAGAAAAGATAAAATTATGCGTTATAGAGCTCTTCAATGGTGCTGAGCTGTTAAGGTTGAGTTGGCCTTTGTAAACTCATTCTCATTTATTTAATTATTTATTTTCATTTTCCTACTGTAATTAAATAATTATTTTAATTATTTAATTATTTATTACTCTTTTCTTCCACAATTAAATAAATCCTATTTATTTAATTTCCACTTTTTTTCCACTATTAAATCATATTTTAATTATTTATTTATTTGTCCTTTTCCTCTACTTTTAATTAGACAAAGTCATTTTAATTAAAAGTCATCATTTCTCTTTTTAGCTATAATTAAATAATAATTATTTAATTATTTACTTTCCTCCTAAATTAAATAATCTTATAATTATTTAACTTACTCCATCAACCTCTTTCTCTGTGTCAAATCTTATCTTCTATCACAATTAACCTCCACCCTTCACAAGGTTTCATTACCTCTTAATGTCCACAATCCATCCTTAATTAAACCCTAATTGTGCCCTAACCCTATTTTCTTGCTTGCCAAAGCAATCTCATCCATTGATCTTCATCATTTAATCCTAGCCCTTCATTTTGAATTGGTTTTCTATAAAATATACATTTCATCCTTATTTTAGACCCTATTCTATTCTATTCTACTCTCACTAGACAACCACTGTCTTTGATATTTTGCAATCATTATCACTAGGCTATTTTTGAGTACTACAAATCTGAGGGCAAGCAAGGATATAAAGCAAAATGGAGAAGACCAATGAAGGTGACTCAACCATGGCATATGAATTGTGATAATATTGCTTTATTACTGTTTATGTTTCTATATTCATTTATGCTTCATTCTTGGACTAGAGTCTTTAGGGCTTGAGTTTTATGTAGCCTTGGATGATCACTAATTAATGCAATCAATGTCTACTACATAAATATGAATTGCAGTTAGCTTGTCCAAAAATCCTTTCAGAAAGTCCACTGTCAAGTTCATTATCTCTATCCACACACCCAACATTGAATAACTCTCCTTCTCTAGTACGCCATACTTCGCTAGGATCTCAAATTTCAATCTTGGACATCATTTCATTGTGAGGAAGGTTATAAGAATGTGTATCTTGGACATCCTCTTGAAGTTCAACTTTGAATGTCTCCACCTTACTCCCAATCGCTTTAACTTTATCATGCACGCTTAGGGCTTCATCTATGATTCTGCAGCCATAATCATACAGGTCTCCCATGCATGGCTTGGTTGATGTTGCAATGCAGTTCATTTTTTCCACTGTGAATGACTCTTGCTGGGAGATGAGCACTGAACCCAGAGGAAGTCCATCCGTGGATTTCAGGGGACTCACTAGTTGCTTGATGAGGAAAAGAGATGAGCGATCTATTCTTTCAATTCTTGTTGAGATTTTTTGGTCCTTATCCACTCTAGGCATAATAGCTGACACATCTGTGTGCATTCCTTCGATATCATCTTCCCTCGTCTGCTTACCTAGATTGATCTTTGTGATTTGGTAATTTGTAGGCAAGAAATTCCTATCATATTTATCAGCTAGTGGTGTTGCAATTTTAGCTATTCTTGATCTCGAAGCATCCACGGTGACAGTTGAGAAAGTCCTTGGCTTTTTCTTGGCATATGGGAATCTATCATGGGAGCGATGGCAGCGAAAAACTTAGAGACAAGTTTTAAAATGATAAACTTGTTGATTATCAGCAACAACAGATAATTGGGCACCAAGTAAAATGGAGATTGTGAATTCTGACCTGATTGCTTCTTTACGATGGATTTGATTTTTATTTATTTTTGTTATTATAGTTACCTAAGTTTGTGCAAATGTTGGTTACATGTGGCTGCTTAGATAATCTTTACCTAAGTTGGTCTATTTAGAATGTGCTGGTTAAGCCAGCCCCACTCTCATAGACTGTTTTATATGATGAAGGATATTGAAACCTCTTTTACTCACTGTATATGAATGGCCCCAACTTTCTTTTAAGTGATGTACTAAGTTTTAGATATATTTGTTGTGGCAAATTGTTTTCTTACATTGTGCAGGCTTTGCAACAATGGAAAGTGTTAGGGGTGAAAAAAGAATAAACCGGGAGGAGAATCCTTCTGAATTGAATGATATTGGACGTGCAGCAGAGATACTAATGGCTCTCAGTAGAGCTAACCCAAACACATCTAACAATGATGGTAAGAGAGTTAGGGGTAGAAAAGGTGGCCTATTCATTGGAGTCACTTATACCCGTGGCCGTTGGCTAGCCTATATATGGTATTCTATTCGTTTTCTTTCTCTGTTTTTTTTTTTTTTTTTATATGTTAGTTTCTAATTAAAATGTAATGTATTGAACAGTATATCACTATATCTTGCTTCAAGAAAAATGTCTGTCAAGATTTTTATATCAATACTTTAGGTCGTATTGTCTAGCTCATATTTAGGATGTTTTCATTTTTCTGTGGGTTAACATTTCAAGTCATATTGTCTGAGCTCATATTCAGGATGATTCCATTTTTCTGTTGGTTAATTTTTTGTGGCTCAAAGGTTAATTGGAAACTTTCTGGGCGATGCTTAGAGAGTTCAATAATTCCTGAAATGTCTAACAAACAATATATTTCACTACAAAAACGCTAATAATGTTTGAATGTCATTTGTCTGCAGGCTTAAGAATCATAAACATCAACTAGATCTTGGTGAGTTTACAATGTTAGTTTTTTTTAAATTGTTTTTGCATGTGTAGGATTTTTTAATAAAAAGGTTAATAATAGAGAGAGTTTCATTATTTTGAGTGTTATATATTATTAATTGTTAAGTCAAGATCAAATAATATGTTAATAAAACAGATTTTAAGAAAACTTTAATTATAAAACCTTTCAACAAATAAATTATAGAAATTTAAATTTTTAAATATTTTTTATATCTTATATTTTCAAATT
The DNA here is from genome assembly GCA_007258455.2 of Sequoia sempervirens. NCBI lineage: Eukaryota > Viridiplantae > Streptophyta > Pinopsida > Cupressales > Cupressaceae > Sequoia > Sequoia sempervirens. The sequence continues at coordinate 16,738 of VDFB02229007.1, forward strand.
TTCAAATGTATTAAAAATCATATTTTATTATATTAAAATATACTGTAAAAATAAATATACTATATTTTTAAAAAAATTAGTATAAATATCCATTTCATAAAAAAAAAAAAAATTAAATTGTATAATTTTAATAAATTTCCTTTTATTTTAATGTTAGGTCGACATTTTATTGCTGAGGCTGCAGCCAGGTCAGTGTTCTAAAATTTCAGCTTCATATTTTACGATTAATATTGGTTGCATGTAGTTTATTGTATATCTGTTATAGCGGTTGGTATCAGTTCCTCAGAACAAAGCTATGTTAGTCATACGTGACCGAGACGGGAGGTTAAATTATCCTGAAACAGATTATGACATGAATTTAATAAAAGAGGTTGGTTACAACAATTTTGAAACAATATGTTAAGTATGTCAGTTCTTTACATTCTCGAGCTTATTCATTTTCACTGGTTTGGTTTTGCAGTGGAGAAAGGTTTTTAATGTTGATGTGAAAAAATTTGGAGACGAGCTCATTGAACAATCAAGGGGATATTCAGAAGGTTGCACTAAAGGGTTAAATAATAAAGCTGGGCATGAACTTCTGGAATTGATAAATGAAAAGAAAATGTTGGAGATGAGGAGACATTGAAATTACAAGAATACATGAGTCTTACTTACATATGTGGGCTTGTAACTACCTGCTTTAAAAAAAATATTTTCAATATACGTACATTTTCTTAATAATTATATGAGCTTGTAACTGCTTGTCACTATAAAGATATTCTTTTCGTGGTTGTTTCAAATACACTTCTTCATCTAAAACCCTTCAAAAATATTGAATTGACATTATTTATGTTGCTATGGGTAAGACCATTCTAACTATATCAAGCCTTTTAATCGGTGCAAATTGTTCGCGAATAATGTATAATGTACTACTTTGTAGTGTGTGGGGCTGTGTAATTGTTCAACCGCCCCTCTTCTATGCTCAGCCGCTTCCCTTTCTCTGCGATATATGCACCTGTTATTTCGAATAATAAGATATCCAGTTTTTATGCATTTTATATCCTATGGTATCAGAGCTGCGTTCTATGCTGGAAATATAATTTCAACTCTCCTCTTTGCCCTGTATCAGCATTGTATCATAGTCAATCTCAGCATTAAAGACAAATATTGAGGATAGATTTTGGCAAAGATTTGATTTGATTGCTTATTTACTCATGCCAACTTTCACACATTCTCTGGATGACTCAAGATATATTATATTCAGTCCTTTCTCCCTCAGTCATGCTTAATTCTCTATATATTGTATGAGTCTTATTTTGTATGCACTCCCAAATGCTGTCCAGCTCGGCAGAGCTGTAAAGATAGAGAATGGTAGTTGCATGTTGATGTCTGAAAGAGCAGAAGCTCGAGTAATGTCATCGGAATGTTCAATGAGCAGCAATTCAGAAGATTTATAAAATCATCTATGTAACGTTTTTATTTAATCAATATATAGTTTTAGGTCTGCATTTTCTATTTTTCTCCTGCCATTGCATTCCTAAGCCTAGGTTAGAGATAGAATAAGAGATCCCTACCTGTTCAAATTCAAGTAGTCCTGGGCGAAGGCAGTTAGTGTCTGAAGTACATGAGTTTCTTGGTGTGAAATAGTTGTTTAAAAGCTATTTGGTGCATCTCACCCGAAGATCCGCAGGGGAAATAAGAGTGATCACTTCTTTGTTAAAGTGTGGTGTATATAGCTGCTCAGCAGTCAAATTTAGCGCATGGTATTAGTTGCCGCTATTCAACTTTGCTGTGCAGCCAGAGTAGCCGATGGAGAGTTTAAAAGAATTCACAGTTTTTAGGAGTCATTGCATGCATGAGGAGATGCCCAGAATTTAAGGATGTTTGCAGTTTTAAAGCAAAATAAAAAGCAGTCACAAGCTATCTGCCAGTCAAGATCACTGTTTATAGAAACCGCTGGTCAGCCCTCTATCTCCTAATGGCAACCAAGTCTCTCTCAGTAGTGAGCCTATCCACCTCAGCTTGTAATACCTAGACCCGTGCATCCTTAGTCTAGAATTGTTCTTGAAAATCTATGATATGCTGATCCATTGACATGTCTCCCTCTACCTCCTCCATAGCCTCCAAAATAGGCACATCCTAATTGCCCTCCTCATACCCTCTCCCAGCACAATCTCCTCCTGAACTGCTCTCTTCTCCTCTCCCATCTCTTCCTCCCCCATCTTCTACTTAGCCTCCTGCATGGCCAACTCCTACTCTCCCTCCGGTTTGGGTCCTACTTCATTGGGGAAATCTTATTTCGATCTGTTAAGGGGTCAAGCCTGTGTGCAGCCCACCATGCATCATACTCGGATTTCTCCACCACATTAACAACCTATGTGCTGACACCTAATTCAATAGGAGACAAAGCATCAATATCCTTCTCTGCCATCACTACATTAATCATTTGTCCCCATTCAGCGATCCCTCACAAGGACCTACGAAACTCTATTTTACTAATGGGAAACCCCTATCCTCCCTGAACTATTTGAGAACCAACTCTAGAAGGTACCACTCGATAATGTGTTGTGATTGCATTGTCTTCACAATCAGATAACGTGCCTGCCGATAATAGGGAAAACACTCTCCCTCGTCCTCCCATGGTTGACGGATGAAGCAAGCAAATCAATGGCATGACGTTAATACTCGACATCACCAACCTTGGTACGTGTGAAAAATCCTCCATACAAGAACACATATGGCATCCCTACTCCTAGTTGTCTCCCAATAGGAGGTCAGAAGGAAACGATGTGCTCCTGAGCCCAAATCATAAGGATATCGTCCCACATTTGATGGACTATGCCCCTCTGTAGGCAGCATTGTGTAATTAAAAGTATAACATTGCTAGAAGGCACAACCCTCACACATACACCATCCTACGGGTCATCGTTCCAATCAACATCTCTCCCCATCCGATAGGAAATTTGTGCCCTTGTCAATCAGGAATGATAATCCCCCCAATCATAGTGCATAGAACCATGATGAATCTCTCATATCTATTAGCTATCACATCCCACCATATCTCGTCCTCCTTTATGTCGAGCTCCATAATGTCCTCCAATATCACCGTGGCCTCTCCTATCGATAGCTGGAAGGAGTTGGTCTCTGAGTGCCACCTCTTAGCTAGCACAATCAGTAATCTCCT